>JBBMOE010000018.1:637287-661373 GCA_037975065.1 Chaetodon trifasciatus | reverse complement strand
CTCTCTCTCTCTCTCTCTCTCTCTCTCTCTCTCTCTCTCTCTCTCTCCCAATTCACATGAAGCATCAGTGTAATTATTTCAAGCTCAGCTGGGTGTTACACACAAACAACTCACATACACTCACACACACACACACACACACTCGTGCAGAGTTTTGGTGAAGTTAGAGTTATTATATATTTGCTGTGCTCACAATGGTTTCTCCCTCTCTCTGTCTCACTCACTCACACACACACACACACACACACACAGAGCGAGAGCACACATATTCAGTTCAAATATGGACGTAATTACTCCTTGCTTTGCTCTCATTGGTCACAGGTGTTGCCTTCAAATGAGTGTAAATGAAAGCCATTAATCGTTGCTGGAGGCAAAGCTGAAAGAGAGTGATTAGCAACAACACAGTGGGCACTCTGCACCAGGAAAATTACTGCAGGTAGGGGATGGATGGATGGATGGAACGATAGATGGATGGGATGAGGGAGGAAGGAAAGGTTACACGCATACATTTTTCCTTTTTTAATAAATTGCTGCAGATTGATGGATGCGTCGCAGGCTGGACAGTACTGTCTGACACAAAACAAACTTAGCTTCGATACAAATGGATGTCTTAATCTCTGTTGTAGTAACTGCTGATCTATCTGCCTAATGGACTGCACAGGCGGATGTTAGCGGCCACGAACAGCACACTTTGAAACCGAGCCAAATTCCAAATGTAGACCAGTATAGGCTAAAAATATGGGGTACAAGTTGTAGCCTACAGCTAAACCACTGCCTCCAAAGTGGTGGGAGGGTGTTGGGGGAGCTGATGTCTCACTTTCGTCTGAGGAGGACCCGCAGTGTCAGACTCTGAAAACCCCTGGTTTAGGGGAAATGTTTACCTTGAGGCAGCAACAAGCTGTCCGAGGCAGGAATACCTAAAAATACGCTGACATAGCAGACAAAATGCAAGAACTCTGAATGTAAATTAGTGCTGTGTGTTTCCTAAATTTGTGTCTTTCCATCTCATCTTGGCGTCCTGCTTTCCTCTCTTGCTGCTGTTGTTGTTTCCTCTGCTCTAATGCCTTTTCTTTGGCTGTTGGCATCACTTTGATACCCACCTACAGCAAATATTACACCAGCCAACAGCTGCCAACATCACTGGGAAGCAGATTTTGAGCAGATACAAATAACCGTCGATTTAACGTCACAGAATTGTAAAGAGGAAACATATGCTAGTTTATGCAGAAATGGATGGATGGATTGATGGATCGATGAGTAGGAAGATAAATTATCCCAGAGTAGAGCAAGGAGCAACTTAGAATTTGTTTAAGTAAAAGGCAGGACCAGGATTAATGGGTGGATGGATGAATTGGTCTGGGTCTAGGAGGGGATATTAGCATCACCATGAAGTAATGAGCTACAGACAAATGACAAGCAGCATACTTGTAAATGCAGGACGGAGGGAGGGGCAGGTAGGAGGAAAGACGGGAGAAAGCAGAAGGCTCGGGCAGCGATGGAGGAAAACCTTACAGGGGTGGAGTAAAGACAGATTGAGGAAAAGATAAATTGAAGGGAAGGCACAGGGGTTCATTAAAGAGAGCAATGGCTAGTGATATAACTGTCTAGATTGATGGATGAATTGATGGTTTTGTGTGTATATAAGTGAAAAGTGGTTAAATGAATGAGCTGGTGATTAATCTTTGTCTTTCATTAGCGTGTGAAGGAAGTTGATACTATGAGTGTGCTGTTTACACATCATCAATCAGCCCTTTAACTGTATTGATTTGCGGAATGTGTTACTCTGATTACACTGATGCAGCGATGTAGGTTAAAGTAACACCACCTTAAACTTGAAAAGTAGTTTTTCAGTACAACAATCGGATTTTAGTTTATGCAGAGGCCACTGAGAAGTCTCGATACTGATTGGCTGACATGTGGAGTGTGACACAGGTGTTTGCAATTCAGAGAAACAGAGCTAGCATGTGAGTGTGTCTACAATGATGGGAGTGTTTCAGCAAGTTGGGAGCAGGTAATCTGGTGAATTTCTATTTACTGGTGCCGTGAAATCCAAATACAGCTAAGTAGAGTTAAATGGAGGGAGGAGTTATTTGGGGCAGCCTGTGGTTGTTCCCAGTCACAAAGATGAAGCGTTACGAATAAGCTACGGCTCTGACTCGTGTCTCAAACTGGTTTCTTCTCCATGGAAAAGGCAGCTGAGGCTGATGGGTATTGTAGTATTTAGAGTTCATACCAAACTGGAAGGAAAACAAATTCTCACCAACAATGTGGACATTAAATAATACTTTTAATTTAATGACATAAATAGTAAAAAGTGGATAATACAATCAAATTCACAAAAGGATTGCGGAGCTTTTGCAGCCTCCAAACTTAATAAGACAAAAAGAAAGCGTGTAACCGCACCTGCGAAAGGTGAAATGCGGCCAGAACTGTGCCGCCAAGCAAACAGCGTGTCTGTGCTCCGGTGCTGTTTGCACATATTTAAATTAGGGAATATGCACACATTTGGTGGAATTTGTCCCCTTTCCTTGAAAATGAGCCTCATTGCTAAAAAGTCAAATTCACAAACACCTGTGCTAATAGCCACATGCAGTTAGAGCGAAAATGATTAGCTTCTTCAGAGAGTTGGTGCATTTATAAGGGGTGTCACAGTGTCTCCAGAGACATTCAACCTTCATCATCTTTATTGTGCAAACATTGGCTACTCTTTTAAGTCTCTCCTGTCTGAAATGAGGCTTAGCATAAGTTCAATCAGGAAGACTATCCTGACGTTACTCTTTCATTCTCCTGCTTCCTGCTATCAGCTGATTAAAGGCGTTCAGTCTTTTGCCACTATCTCTATAAACCCGTCTTATCTTCACTGTTCTCCTCTCTGTTGCTATCAGCTGTCATTTCAGTGTGTATTTTATGTTGCCACATGGATAATTGCAATCAGATGCAAAACAAGGGCAAATTGCAGTCAGCTGCAAAACTTTATGGGTGTGTTGCCGCTGTAATATAATTAGCACAGTATCGTTTGTGAATCAGACCTTGAGGCGGGGCAGATAGCGGTCGTAAGTGATGCACAATTCATGGTGCTATCCATCCTTTGTGAATTTGCCCCTCAGTGATGTAAATAATTATTCCATAATTGTGTGAGATGCTGCTGACTCATCAGCCATTTTCCCCGACTTTACAGCCTCTGTGACATCACAGACGGAGCTAATTGTTATCCGAAGTGACAAAAACTAAAAACTGAACTGCTGCAAACATCGTTTCAGTGAATGTGTCCGACAAGTGTAGCGTCTGCAGCGTGTGATGACAGGAGATAGGAGGTTTTCACCTGGCGTTAGCAGGTTGGAAGACAGTCGATAGGACACTGGCATCGCACACTGCGCTCCCTGCTGTGTCAGTATCACACGTCCACTCTGCTTAACAACCTCCTCCATCACTGAGCAACCATCACCAAGGTGACACGATGAAGCTGTCACCGCCATACCCTTGGAGACAGTCTCTATGGTAACATGCTGCGGCGCAGGCAATGCCAACAAGGCGAGTTATGGGGACAGATGAGGCAGAGGATACAAGCCCAGGATTAAAAAAAGCAAAGCGAGAGAACAAATATCAAACAAATATCTGAAATCAAGCAAACATTTGAGCTTGATTTAAAAAAAGAAGAGAGAAGTTAAGGAAAAATAACGCTGTCAGGGATCAAATATTTACTCTGGATTTTCTGGCAGAGACATCAGGGCCAAATTCTACAAAGTTGATGAGTTTTGCAGAGGCTTTAACTCTGCTTGTGTCTACAATAGATGTATCTGCGCGGGGCTTAAATCTTCCCTTCACCTGCGCGTATGAGTGAGCTTAAGAGAGCGTGACTGATCGACTGATAGCGGAGACGGATGGAATTTGCCACTCTATCAGTCAACAGGGACAGACCAGAGCGCTCACATTGTACTGTTGAGGCTACACGAGTACATCAGCGATGCGCCAGTGCTGCTGACCTTACTAAACCAGCCTTAACTGGTTTTCATGCAAGTTACAACATCCAGGTTTAAAAGTCATGCGAAGTGTTAGACAAGACACACAACTAAAGCATAAAACTTGCTCATTTTACAAAAACATGGAAAAGGATTCATACTGCTGATTGGCTGATTGCATGGACCAGTGTAAACCCAGAACGTTATCCACACTCCACTCCGTCAGTGTTGGACTGCAGAAAGTTTCAGCTTAGACTACTCAAGCTTCATAATAATCAAGACAACTACAGACAACAGAAGTCTCAACAGTTAAAGATGTTTGAAACTAAAGTCATAACATCTTAAAAACAGAATGTTCTTAAAATCCTGCCATAAGATCTCAATAAAACACGGCATTATGCACAAGCTGAAAATAATCTTTTTCTTTGTTTCTGTGTTCAGAAAGCAGCTGTGGTAACAGGAAATGAGGCAGACAGAGATGGGAAACAAGGACTCGAGGACATTGCAGTTCATGGTCAGTGTCTTAACCCCTAAGACACAATGTTTGTCTGTTCATTCTGCAGTTAATTGCCTTCAAATGACAGCAAAGATCTGAAAACCTTGGATTCCTAAAACACAAACAGTCAACTTCCTCTTGAATGAAGGCCCATGCAAACATTCTCAATCTTCCAGTGAGGTCTTCTTTTCGGCAGTAGACCATTTAAGCCAATTTAGGACAAACCTCAGCAAACATCCTCCAAAAAGACGCGAGTGTATACAGCTATCCAACATCAACTGCAAAACTGAAGAGGAAGAGGAGGCCGGCCTAACCTTCAGACCATGCCTTCCTCGCCTTGTGGTTACCTGTTTGTCGCTCCACTCATCTTTCAGCGTCTCTCTGATGGCTCTCCAGTGGTGGAAGACGTTCCTTTGAAGCAGAAAACATGAGGGTGGAGATGTTTGAGCTGGTTGGTTCGCTTTAAACCAAAAAATTGGATCCCCACACACTCATCAGCTCAGGAGCAGCAACACTTCCTGGTTTTTCTCTGACATGTGACTGGCCTAACCAATCAGAAGCTGGAAAGACAATACTCAGGTAAATGTGAGGACAAACCACAGAGGTACATTCAGCTGATTATTGGGATAACATGTTTAAACTTTCAAATGTCAAAACAGTAAAAAAAAACCTCTCTAAATGTACTTTAAATCAGCTGAGCGACATGTTTAATCTCTCCCCTTCTGTATCTAAAGCAAGCTTCATGTGAACCACATCTATCTTCTTAAAAAGCAGATTACGTCTTTCTGTAAATCATATTTCATTTGCTTTTCAACGTGAACTATCATTCACTGCAGTTACAGGACTGCAGCTCTGATGTTTCACCCTCCACCGTTTGATGCTGGCAATGCTGGTGATAGAATTTAAGCTTATTCAGAGTCACACTGAATAGTGTCTGCTACACAGCTAAAAAATGCTCTGCGTGCCTTCCCTCAGGCTGTATTATGCATGCCAGTCAGCCTAACAATCACCACCCTGCCAGCACGCCAATCACATGCAGAATGCTCCAAACTGTAGAATAAAGACGAGGGGCTGCTTGCATTTACAGTGTATTGCCGGCTACACTTAGAAGGACAGATGGACTTGACACAAGGATGAAAAGTTTTGTGATTTTTCTTTTTTTGTCGGTGGGTAAATAGGCCAAGAAAAAACAATGTTTGATGTTTGCCCTGTCAATATGGCTTGCGCTTGATAACCATGCAGGCGAAGCAGGAGGCAGTCGCCTGTAATCCTCCAATGGGATTGGGGAAAACAAAGTAGACCAGGAAGGCCTCACGCTGTGTTGGTGATGAGTGGTAATCATGAGAGGATGGCGGGTGCTTTTATTAGGGTAGAGCATGGAGCACGACAGGAATGAAAGCACTTCTGAGGCGTGCATGCGCGCACAAGCACAATACACAGTGATGTGGAGAGACGCCATGTCTCTCAGCAACACCAATGTAAACCGCTGATGACACACTCACAAAAACATCCTTTGGCATTCTGAGGCAAGTACGCAGTCACAAGCTGCCATAACTCGACAATAAAGCCAATAACAACAAAGTTTAAGGAACGGCCTTCTCCATGAAAATGAGTTACAGTCCCTGCTGATCACCAATAAAGGTCAATATAAGTAAATGCCTTTTAAAGGTACCTTCATACTATAGGTGATGTTTTTTGAAGGCCTAGACATCTTGGTTAAAACTGGACCTAATCTGGTAGAAAAGTCAACCAGTGAACCATCGCAGCATGAGACAAGACAAATGGTAATATTCTTAAATCTCGCTCAAAGTGCCTGAACTCTGGTGAATTTCTGTCCATTCCAGATGCCAGTACCAGATGTATAGTTTAAAAAGGCAGGAATAAATGGAAATAGATGCACAAAGAAAGAATCCGCTAAAAGAGAGGGAATAAAATCTGTAGATTATGAATCAAGACACAAACACTGAGACCTCATCAGCATGCAAATTATTCAAAAAAGCCTGACATATTGATAAATACTCAAAAGGCTTTGAAAGGGCTTATCAGAACCTCGGTCTGCAGCACCAGGACCACCGTTTAGAAACTACAAAGCCTCCAAAAGGTTAATGGGATTCCTCAATCCACAACAAAAATATCTTAAACTTTTAGGAGAAAGCCACTGGGATGTGTTTGGGGGTCATTCAAGGGCTCCTCAATGTGTTTACAAGAGATGAAAGGCTGTAAATTTGAATTTATGGCCGAGGGATGAAGACTAAGATAGCGTAAAGGTTCAGGTTATAGTTCTTTGTTTTACTTTTTGGTGCACACAATGACATATGACGCAAAAAACAGAAATAAGTAGCTGTTGAAGGCATTTATTTAGCTTGGTGGCTTAATGAACGTCAAAATATGTATGTGTGGCTGCTTTTATTTTTTGGTTTTTTTTTTTTTTTTTAGGGATTTTAGTCGAGATAGCTTTTCAGCCAAGACAGCATGCTGCTATTTTGTACATGAACTGTCTCCAACAAAAGTCCTTCGGTGAAAGCTGCAATCAGACGTCTGCATTCATGGCTTTCTGACGATACCGCTTGCTTGTTCATTGCGCTGTCTGAGCAGCACAGTCCTCCATCAGTGTCAGTTACCTGCAGTGATAATTCTTCAGGAACAGCGACTGAATCCAACGCAAACACCTGCGCGATTCAGTAAATACACTGTGTGCAAGAAAGCATGGCGCTCACATTAAGATTTACTGTAAAGACCTTGAAATTGAAAGTATGTTTTTGTAACTTCAGGCTATGTCACCGCCCTGCTGAAGCCATCAGCGCTGCCTGTGTGAGATGATGCAGCTGCAGCTCTTTACCACCCTGGGTGTATTTTAATTCGCCTTGTGTACCTGCTTTATAAAATCTAATTCTGAAGTCCGTGCTGATCAGCCCGACCCCCCCCCAGTCCGCCCTGCTTTGACCGTAATCACACACATCCTACATCTCCATATCATCGAGTTAGCGTTCAGTGGCAGGCGCTCTTCACTCAACACTCTCGCAGTTTTAATTCAAATCTTTCAAGTGGAGAAACACAATAATTAGCCCCGCTGACCTTCAGGTTTCTCTTTCATCTGCTCTCATCTCGTTTTCTTTCATCACCCTCTTCGGCTTGACTTTCTTCTTTGGCAACTTTCTTCGTACCGTTTTTGAATCCTCTCTCAGAGTCCTCATATAATATAATACTCCCCAGAGTTAAAGCAAAAGCCAAACACACACACATGCATGTACGCTCATCCACACACACGAACGCACCACATGCCTTCCTGCAGACGTTGTCGTTGTGCCGACTTAAAGCCTATAATTTGTTGAGAATATTCTGTTTTGTCCTTTAAGTGGCACGTTGCATCTCTCCGGGGCCTAGGATGTGATAATAGCTGTCTCTTAATAACAATCGCTTTTCTCTTTGGCTGGGTTTATTTTGACAAACAGCGCGTCTGAAACGTGCAAACAGATGTGACCTTAACCAAGCGCTCGGCGGATTTGTGTATTCGATTAGGTTTGAAGGGAAAAGTCATTCATGCATATTTTGAGACGAAAGAGGGAGAGAGAGAGAGAAAGCAAGAGGTGACTAGTCTGATTTCCATGGCATGGCAGTACATTCATTCGGGATCATCAGGGATGAAGACAAATAATGGCTTTTTATGTCCTCTTTTTATGTCTTTTTGAGTTCGTTTTCCTTTAATAATTTTATTCAACAAGTTAGATTGTGGTAGCAGTTAATGCATTGAACTCATTATGCATTTTCAAATGTGGAATAATGGCGACAAGAATCCACATCAGAATAACATGAATGCATGTGAATATAAGCGTGTTAGTATGTCCTGACATGACATAAAGGATGCACATGTGGGGTTGGACGGGGATAAGCATGCAGATTCCAAACACACACGGTTCCTCCGTCAGCGGTGATGACCCTGAGGCACGGATCAACATTTCACACCTCATTCATACACTGTACAGATGCAGACACTGGATTAATCTTTTAGAAAAGTCTGCCATGCATCATCTAATACATCTATTTCTTTAATCAATAACAGTGGAGACACCCAATTATGATTCAACATTGTAATGACTAAAGAAGATGGTGCTTATAGAGAGGATGTGTCACATTAAAAATGGCAGCTGTAATGAGACAACACCGTCATGTACACTGCTTCTCTAGTGGCAATTCAAGACTCAAGACACTTTTTCTTCTGATATGCCAGGTACACACTTCAGCTGAGGTACGAATATGGCTGCACACATGAGAATTTTACCATCAATACTTTAACAGCTTACCAGTGTGAGTTAGAAAACAGACACACTGAGTCCGAGAGGTGACCGCTTCCCTTCCGACTGCGAGGCCTCAAGAAGAGACGATGAATATTTAAACATGTAATATATTGCAGACTCACTCTCTCTCACACACACATGCACACACATTATAAATTAATGGGTATATCCAGATTCTTGTTAGTGTAGTGACCCAAGTCAGTATCGATGTACTGTATCATTTGTGTGTGTGTGTGTGAGACAGGTGACAGCTAAGGTCACTGCACAGGATTTGATAAACGCAGTCTGCTGCAAAATGACAACAGTAATTTTATGGATGTGCACATCCACACACACAGACACACACACACACACACACGAGCATATATAATGTTGGCTGGACGTGAAACATTGCCGGAGGTGAATAACAACTCGTAGAATTCCAATTAGCCAGAAGAAGTATTTAAATGAATAAATGAAGTATCATGTAAATGTAAAAACACATTTTACACACCAGGTGAAAATCTCACAGTGAGTAAAACAGTGGCACCAGCTTCAGTTGGTAGATAACAAGCGTAAGAAACAACACATTTCAAGAGGTTACAGCACCCAGCTGATAATACTGTGACCGCAGTGTGATTATTTAATGGATTTTATACAGGAAGAGAAGCAGACGCTCCGCTGGTTATAGAGTTTCTGGCTCATGTGCAGATGTAAAGGCTTTAGCTGATAATGAAATGTACAAACTCGCCTTTGGGAAAACCTGACAAACAAACCAAATTACAAAAGGTCACTTTGCATAAATATCATCATACTGTATGTAATTCTGAACTTCTTTAGCTCTCTTCTTATTACTGCAGCGGAAAACAGAGCAGCCCGAACGCATTAACAAACCGAGATGGAGCATTTCTGCAAGCGAACAGGTTTAATTTCCAAGTCATGGTTTTTTCAGCATCAGAGTTGGTGGAAAAAAGGTGACGGCAGAGGAGAATGGACTGTTGAACGAACACACTAACACACATACGCACACACACACTGACACCCTTGCTAATGAGAGCTAGAGGGTGAGCTATTGCTCCCTTGTCCTCCATGCTCAGCTGCAAACAGGATAAACACGGACTTAACCACAATCCTCAGAGGAATGTGACGACCTTTTCTAACTTTACTGCTGAGTGTCTTTGTGTGTGTGTGTGTGTTTATGCTTGTTTGTACAGCATGTGCAAGTGGCACAGTGGAGCCAGTGGTAACACTGTCGCCTCACAGATAGAAGGTCCCCGGTTCGATTCCCGCCTGGGGCGCTGTGGGCACTGTGGGGCGTGTCCTCCACCCTCTCGAGGAAAGCGGCCTTTCTGTGTCGAGTTTGCATGTTCTCCCTGTCTTCACCTGGGGTATCCTCCATAAAAAACCCACTAAAAACATGCAAGAAGATCACCACCTGACCGAATGGTGACAAGAAGGAACTGGGTCCCCGGGTGCCGCTGTGAGCTGGCAGCCCACTGCTCTGTCTGCCGCGGAGGAAGGACTTACCAGGATGGGTCAAATGTGGAAGAACAATTTCACCAAAGCATGGCATGTGCATGTTGTGTTGTTGTTGTTGTTGTTGTGTTCACCGAAGTGAATGTGCATGTTGTGTTGTGATTAGTGTTGTGATTAATAAAGTATGTCTTCTTCTTCTTCTTCTTTTTCTTCTTCTATTATTAATCATAATGGGTGTATTGCCAGGAACAGGATATTGGACTCACTCCTCACACATCAACGCACAATACGACATACAGAACACACAGTATATTTAATAACAGAAAGTAACAATGATTGTATACATAAATCTGTTGGTGTACTGGCCTTGTGAGACTATTTTCTGCTTGTGAACAAAGACGAAAGCATTCCCTCTGTGGCATCTCAGTTCTCCTTGCAAAAAGGTCAGTTTCTCCTATAGTGTGCACCATATGTTTATGTAAGGCTAGAGACAAATAATTGAAAAATATGGTCGGTATGTTGGAAGGCCGTGCAAGTTGAATGAATGTTAAAAAAAAAAAATACACCAATAAGCGAGCCAGAGTGGCAACTCTGGTATATACAACAGGCCTTTTAACCTTTTATTTCTTAGCCTTTGTGCTGGTTGTTTTTTGTGTCTTTGTGGTTGTTTTGAGTCTCTTCGTGGTTGTTTTGTGTCTCTTTGTAGTTGTTTTGAGTCTCTTTGTGGTTGTTTTGAGTCTTATTTTGGTTGTTTTGTATGTCTTTGTAGTTGTTTTGTGTCTCTTTGTAGCTGTTTTGAGTCTCTTTGTGGTTGTTTTGAGTGTTATTTTGGTTGTTTTGTGTGTCTTTGTCGTTGTTTTGAGTCTCTTTGTGGTTGTTTTGTGTGTCTTTGTAGTTGTTTTGAGTCTCTTTGTGGTTGTTTTGAGTCTCTTTGTAGTTGTTTTGAGTCTCATTTTGGTTGTTTTGTGTGTCTTTGTAGTTGTTTTGTGTCTCTTTGTAGCTGTTTTGAGTCTCTTTGTGGTTGTTTTGAGTGTTATTTTGGTTGTTTTATGTGTCTTTGTGGTTGTTTTGAGTCTCTTTGTGGTTGTTTTGTGTCTCTTTGTAGTTGTTTTGAGTCTCTTTGTGGTTGTTTTGAGTCTTATTTTGGTTGATTTATGTGTCTTTGTAGTTGTTTTGTGTCTCTTTGTAGCTGTTTTGAGTCTCTTTGTGGTTGTTTTGAGTGTTATTTCGGTTGTTTTGTGTGTCTTTGTGGTTGTTTTGAGTCTCTTTGTGGTTGTTTTGTGTGTCTTTGTAGTTGAAGTTTGTAGTCTGATTGACTTTCCATTGACTTTGACATGTCCCCGCTAGGTAGATCACATTCAATCAATCAATCCATGATACAAATAAGTCAACAACCTATCACCTTCTGACTTAGTGGTAGGTAGTGGGGGCACCATGGGGGGCCAAACAGACCCCAGGGGCCGTGCCATCCCGTGGTCACCCCTGCTTAGCTTGTGGTTAGCTTCTTCTGCTTACCTACATTAATTTGGCCAACTTACCTGCCAGGTGGAGGATGTGATGAGGACTTTGGGATGGGACAGGACAACCACAGCGCAGTAATCATTTATTCTTCTCTGGTGTGTGTATATATACAGTGAATGTGTGTGTGTGTGTGTGTGTGTGTGTGTGTGTGTGTGTGTGTGTGCCCTGCCAACCTTGCAGCTGAGGAATGCCTCTATAATCATCGCTCTGCTCTGGACCCATCTACCCTGCAAGCATTAGTTATTACGTACTCTCTCACACACACTCACAGCAAACCATAATTCAGAAATTCACATTAGTAATTACACACACACACACACCCACACACACACACACACACACACACACACACACACACACACTTTTAGTGTCCTGCCCTCTACAGCAATCCATAATTCACAGAGATAGACTGACAAACACACATCTCCATTTTGTCTGCACCACATGCACCACTAAATTACAATTCAGAGACTGAGGAGTGAAACACACACACGCACACGCACTTTTTTGCACAACTGTCCTTGTTCAGACATTATATTGAGTTCGATTGTGGACAGGCTGACCTTAACCTCTAACCATAACCAAGTCATGACTAACTCTAACCTCTAAGTCAGCAGGACCTCAATGATGTTTTGCTGAAGTAGGTCCAGGCTCTGATGCCCATAAGAACTACTGGTCCTGACAAGGTCTGATTCTTTATTTTAAATGATACCAGAAAAGGTCCCACAGATTTAACACGTTAACTCTCATTGATCACATTTTTCACAAAAGAGCGTGTCCTGCCAGGCCATGTGCAAACTTGAAATGAGAGGCCCTGCTCTTTGACATGGTTGCGCAATTGCACATGAATAACAGTCACAGGGACACAGCTATTCTAGTTGTACTGCACACATAATCCTGCTGCAATACGTTTTTATCAAGTAGAATAATACAGTCTCAGCTATGACTTTTTGCTATTTATTTCAAAGGGGGGAATATCAACTGTGCAACAAGTGGCTTTACATCAAGTCAGCTCAGTCACTTTATTTTTGGCATCTTGACATTTTAAAGAAGTAGGTTAGGACACTTTTCATTTATAATATACGTTCATTTTCATTACCATTTTACACAACATATTTTCTTACTGCACTGTAACTCTAACAAATAAGATGGACTCACCATGCATAAATTGCACAGAAACTGATCATGTCAGAGTCACTTCCTTTGCCTTTTTGGCCGCAAACTCAGAAATAAGATCTTTATAATCCAGTGTGGATGCAATGTCCTTTTCAACTGATAGCAGGGCAAACCCACACAGTCTGTCCTGTGACATGGATGTGTGCAAATAACTTTAAATTAGTTTCAACTTGAAAAGCTTCGCTCGCCCGATGCCACCGTTACTGGAAAAGCCAATAGGATCCTGAGCGCAATCTCACAGTTAGGGGAAGTACCTTCAATCCCTTTGAGGTATCGAAGCGTTTTAAGTGCTGTAGTTCTTCCCTTTGGGATTATCTCTAGAAGTATCCTCATCTCCGCGAAGAGATCCGGTGCATCCTGAGATTCGGACGTGCTCAGTCGTGAAATACGCGCTTATTTTGTTGGATTTGTTTTTTATTTATTTGTTTGTTTATAATGTGACCTTGACAGAGACAGATAAAATCATACATAACCAATGTATTTATTTTTTTTTAAAAATTCTAAAAAAATCAGGATTGCAGGTGCGAGGCCCTGTGCGGATGCACAGTTTGCACAGTCCACGCGATGGCTCTAAGTAAAGGTGACGCTGCCTCGACACTGCAGTGTTCGACAGTTCTAATTAATAATTAATTATGTTTTCAACATTTCTTCTGACACGTCTATTTGATTGTTTTGGATCTGTTCCCAAGTTCAGCAGAATTTCCAAAGAAGGAACAATGACTATGAATCACAAAGATAACAGCCACAGTTAATATTTATCGCCCTCAACAGCATGATACCAGTCATTTTAGTTTTAGTGAGACTACCAGCTGGAAACAGTGTTAACTTTTGTAATTAAGAGGCCCACCCAAAGTAACTGTGGCCCACCCAAAATTGAAATCCTGGCGCCGTGCCTGACCTCAATGATGTTTTGCTGAGGTCCAGGCTCTGATCCCCATAAGAACTACTGGTCCTGATAAGGTCTGATTCTTTATTTTGAATTTTACCAGAAAAGGTCCCACAGATTTAACACGTTAACTCTTATGAATCACATTTTTTACAAAAGAGCGTGTCCTGAAATCCTCGCAGATGTTGTCCACACCTACCACTCTGTGATGTCACTGCAGTGACGGTCCCTCAAGACACATGAAAAGTCTTCAGTTGTTGGTGGACATTCAATACTCGTGTTCTTGACGTATTGATGAACTATGGAGGTAAAGTTATATGTAGCTTCAGAAACATTTTATTTTTGTTTTTACTGAGGTCTGAGCAGGGTCTGGTTAAAACATCTCTAAAGCGGGCATCAATACAAGTGATGATGATAGTTTGTCACAGATGAGGCCCAATAAACAAGAACAAGTTCTCAAAACCATTCGATGGACTGGACAACAGACAACACCAGTG
This sequence comes from Chaetodon trifasciatus, assembly GCA_037975065.1. Classification (NCBI taxonomy): domain Eukaryota; kingdom Metazoa; phylum Chordata; class Actinopteri; order Chaetodontiformes; family Chaetodontidae; genus Chaetodon; species Chaetodon trifasciatus. The sequence continues at coordinate 647,088 of JBBMOE010000018.1, read as the reverse complement.
ATGATTGTTTCCATTGGCTTCAAGATGAACTGGCACATTAATCCACTGCCGTTTAACCTTTTAAATCAAGTGATTTCTTGGCTTGACAAGAGAAGTTGTATCTCCAGGTTTGTGTGAAGTGTCTGATGCAGTCAGTCATGAAGTTCAAGTTATTAAATGATCAGATTTGAACTTTCCTGCTGCAGCAGCAGAGGGGACGTCTTCATGTGCAATTCAGAATAAATTGTCTCCAGTCACTTCATGTAGATGACTTTGAATGATTTTCTCTAACTTTTGAGCAAATTCAAGGAATTTATATAGAGATATACCTTGCCCCATGTATATGAAATCTTTGCCCATAAATAATTCTTTTTGTCTTTTTACAGACCAGAAGAAATTTGACGACCAGCCTTGTGGTAACAGAAATCCATTTGTCTGCGCCAAAAAGCCATGACATGTCTTCTGACATCAGAGAAACCAGCAATACATGACTTGAGGATTGTTGGCTTTTACTTCTTTCACTCTGAGAATCAACTGTTTTCTCTTGTCTTCTACACTATTAAACCATTCAAACATTGAAAAACATCACTTTGTGAGTCTCAAGAATTTGTTTTTTCTCGCTGACATTAGCACCACCAACCACTGAGGAAAATGTCGTTTTAGATCAAAATATGTCTCCTAGTTATAAATAACTACTGTTACCACTAACCTTCCTGGTGAAAAATGCTTTTACCCAACCAGTAAAGGCATGGACGCCACGGGGTGGGGGTGGGAGGGTGTCAGGCCCTTTGTGGTTGCACAGTTCGGACAGTCCACGTGACGGCTCTGAGTAAAGGTGACGCTGCCTCGACACTGCAGTGTTCGACAGTTATTTCTTCTGACACGTCTATTTGATTGTTTTGGATCTGTTCCCAAGTTCAGCAGAATTTCCAAAGAAGGAACAATGACTATGAATCACAAAGATAACAGCCACAGTTAATATTTTTCAACCCATGTTTTCCCATGGCGGCTACAAATGAATGTGAAGCGTCTCTTTCAGCAACGCCCTGATTCACATTAATACAGTGACAAACATTTGCCGTTGGCAGCAGCTCCGCTTGGGCCTCAGGGTTCGAAGGTTTCTCCACCAAAATTACACAACAAAAAGCAAGATGCATCATGCACTGGGGTGTAGAAGGTGGAGGTATTTGTTCAAAACACAAACAAAGATAATTCAGGGTATAAAAGAGCTGGTGTTTCTCTTGTTGAGCACCTCAACACAGGAAGGCTGAAGCTAAAGCTGACACCGAAGAGGAAGAAGAAAATCTAATCCTGCAGAAGGTTTGTTTCAACTTATCCTTTTTTCTTCTGCTCTGTTCTCTCTTATCATCATCTCTGCTTCCTCTAATGTTCATGTCCTCACATGGGATATCTTCATGTCTCTCTTTATTGAAGACAATCGTCATGAAGATGATGCTGACTGTGACTCTACTTGTCTGTGCCATGATGGCTCTGACCAGCACTGCTGGTGAGTATTAAGAGAGACAAAAAGACAGTTTTCATGTTATTATTGTGTATGTAGACCAGTTCTAAAAGCAGAGCCTGCTGAAAGGACGGAAGATCCATTCAAGGAAATGAGTTGGTATCGTTCCCTAACACACTAACAGAGAGGCTTGAACTTAGTCAGTCTTATGATCTGTTCAGCAAAGTGCTCCCATGCTCACTTCTTCTCTAAACTGGTTTTCAGGGGGCGATCCCATCGAGTGTCCCAGTGGTTGGACCCCTTCCGGTAGTCGCTGTTTCAACTACATTCCAACAACCATGAGTTGGGCTCATGCTGAGGTAATCAGGATGATTTGGATTCAGTGCAGAACAGTGGTGAAGTGGAACTCAGTACATTTACTCAAGTACTGCACTTAAGTATAAATTGGAGTTGTTTGTACTGTTTTTCACGTCAGACTTTAAAGTTCTCCTCTGCTACATTTCAGTGGGAAATATGGCATACAGTATTTTGACAGTGTGATATTAGTACTTTTATATTAGTACTATTAGTACTTTATATTAGTACTTTTAAAACGTTTAAAAATACGTTTTAAAGTATCTGAATACTTCCTCCACCACTGGTGCAGACCACTCTTCCACTCTGTCCATTCTGCTGTTGCTGTCTTACACATGTTAACTAACATATTCTTCTAATTTGGTGTCTTTGTATGACTTGATGTTGAATGTATCACATGACTTCATTCTTTGTTCCCATCTCTGTAGAAACACTGTCTGAATCTGGGTGGAAACCTTGCATCAGTGCACAACTTTCAGGAGTATAATGTGATTCAGTCTATGATCCTGACTGACACACAGTGGTATCCAGTCACATGGCTTGGAGGCAACGATGCCACACAGGTATGTTACTGATGACACCAAATCTAAAAGAGAGGAAATGAAAAGTTTGTGTAAACCATCCATTGTTTAATTTTCTAATCTTCTAGGAAGGTGTCTGGCTCTGGAGTGATGGTACACCTTTTGACTTTGACTACTGGTCTGTCGGACAGCCTGATAGTTCTGGATACTGTCTGGTGATGAACTATGGAGGTAAAGTTATATGTAGCTTCAGAAACATTTTGTTTTTACTGAGGTCTGAGCAGGGTCTGATTAAAACATCTCTAAGGTGGGCATCAATACAAGTGATCATAATAGTTTGTCACGGATGAGGCAAGAACATGTTCTCAAAACCATTCGATGGACTGGACAACACACAACACCAGTGATGATTGTTTCCATTGGCTTCAAGATGAACTGGCCCATTAATCCACTGCCGTTTAACCTTTTAAATCAAGTGATTTCTTATTAAATAATCTGATTTGAACTTTCCTGCTGCAGCAGCAGTGGGGACGTCTTCATGTGCATTTCAAAATAAATTGTCTCCAGTCACTTCATGTAGATGATTTTGAATGATTTTTCTCTAACTTTTGAGCAAATTCAAGGAATTTATATAGAGATATACCTTGCCCCATGTATATAAAATCTTTGCCCATAAATAATTCTTTCTGTCTTTTACAGACCAGAAGAAATTTGACGACCAGCCTTGCGGTAACAGAAAGCCATTTGTCTGCGCCAAAAAGCCATGAGATGTCTTCTGACATCAGAGAAACCAGCAATACATGACTTGAAGATTGTTGGCTTTTACTTCTTTCACTCTGAGAATCAACTGTTTTTTCTTGTCTTCTACACTATTAAACCATTCAAGCATTGAAAAACATCAGTCTGTGAGTCTAATGAATCTAACTGTTTTTTCTCTCTGACTTAAGCTCCACCAACCACTGAGGAAAATGTCTTTTTAGATCAAAATATGTCTCCTAGTTACTAGTAACTACTGTTACCACTAACCGTCCTGGTGAAAAATGCTTTTACCCAACCAGTAGGTCAGGACCGTGGGGGTGCCAGGCCATGTGCGAACTCTAAATGCGAGGCCCTGCTCTTTGACATGGATGTGAAATTGCGCATGAATAACAGTCACAGGGACACAGCTATTCTAGTTGTGCTGCACACATAATCCTGCTGCAATACGTTTTTCTCAAGTAGAATAATACATACGCATAGTCTCAGCTATGACTTTTTACTATTTATTTCAAAGGGGGGAAAATCAACTGTGCAACAAGTGGCTTTACATCACGTCAGCTCAGTCACTTTATTTTTGGCATCTTGACATTTTAAAGAAGTAAGTTAGGACATTTTTCAGTCATAATATACGTTCATTTTCATTACCACTTTACACAACATAATTTATTACTGCACTGTAATTCTAACAAATAAGATAGACTCACCATGCATAAATTGCACAGAAACTGATCATGTCAGAGTCACTTTCTTTGCTTTCTTGGCTGCAAACTCAGCAATAAGATCTTTATAATCCAGTTTGGATGCAATGTCCTTTTCAGCTGATAGCAGGGCAAACCCACACAGTCTGTCCTGTGACATGGAATTTTAACATAATAGTCTTGTACAATCCGCCTAAACACAATGTAACATACCAAAGTTTTAATGACTTGCTTAAAGCACTAAATCATAGATCGGAAAACATTGTATTTGGAGATTTTAACATAAACCTGCTGGACAAAAACTGTAAGCAAAAACTTAAAACAGTTATTTCTAAACATAAACTGCACAAAATAATTAAAGAGACAACCAGAATCTCCAAGACAAGTAAAACTCTCATAGACCTGATCTTTACAAACAAACCTGACAGAGTGTCAAAAACATATAATTTGTTAACAGGTTTATCAGACCATAATATGATCCTGGTAATTAGGAAACTTACTAAAAAACGCTTACAGAGACTCTCCTTCAAACAGAATCATAATTATACGCCAACAAGAATTCCTAAAACAAAAAAATCAATCAATTTGAAAATGAATTAAAACAACTAAATTGGGACAATGTCTTGCAAACCAGTGACACAGACAGATGTTGTGATATTTTGACAAATACTATGGCAGATGCAATCCAAAAGTTCACTTGCCCTTTTAAATTGAAGCACAAACACACTCTGCCATGGATAAATAATGACATTCATCAGCTGATGAAGAAGCGGGATCATGCATTAAAAAAATCACTGTCCACAAAATTACACACAGATAACCTCATCTACAAGGGGCTACTAAACCGGGTTGTAACTGAACTAAGAAAGGCAAAGACAAATTATTTCATGCAACTGATAAATGATTTAGGTGGGAACAGTTCATATCTATGGAAACATATTAATACACTCTTAAACCGTAACCCAAAGTGCCATGGAGAAATAAAGGAACTTAATATTAAAGGAAGGATTTCCACTAACATCAAGGAAATAGCTAAAGAATTAAATACATACTTCATTCAGTCCGTAGATAAACTTACATCAAACTTTGAAAAAACTCTCAATATAGATGAACTTAACTTAGATCCCCAACAATTACAGAACCTAAACAACATAACTAATGGTCAGGCTTCCTAGTTTAACATCGAACTAAGACATCAATTTAATATTTCTGCCCTTGCTATTAGTTGGCTTAGCTCATATTAGGAATATTGACAACAGTGTGTTCGCTTACAGAATGTGAAAACATCTCCTCTGTACAGTAAGACTGGTCTGCCACAGGGATCAGTTTTAGGTCCTACTCTTTTTTGCTTATACATAAACGATTTGCCTACTATATGTACAGACACTAAATGCCAGATGTATGCTGATGATACGGTGTTTTATGTTTCAGCAAAGAACCCCTATCAAGCTTCAGGGATCTTAAGCAGACAGATGGTTACTGTTTCAGAATGGCTACAAAGGAACCACTTAATTACAAAAAAACAATATCAATGTGTTTTTCAATAAGAAAGAAACTGCTTGAGAAATTTCACATCACTATTGATGCGAAAGAAATTGAGGTGGTAAATGAGTTTAAATATTTAGCTATAACTTTAGATCCTCAACTTAAGTTTGACGTAGATATAAAGAAGCTTTCTAAAACTGTAAAAACCAGTCTGAACTGCTTTAGACTTATCAGGTCATGTCTCTCCTTCAAGGCAGCACATTTATATCTGCATGCCATGGTTCTTTCGCATTTGTCCTATTACATCACTGCCTGGGGCCAGGCCACGGACTCAGCTACTAGACCTCTATTCTCACTTTATAAAGAAGCTTTGAAAATTTTAGACCAGAAGCCACAAAAATGGCACCACTGCAAAATCATTGAGAAATTATTAAGACTGGTAGTCAAAATGTTTTAAATAGGACCCGAAAAAGGCAGAAACAAAAAGCACTTGAACAAAGGGAGCCGTTGACAAACAAACGGTTTATTTCAATCCAACAAAACTACAAATATAACCAAATCAATCCCGAAGAATTTAAACAAACACAAATTCAGCCCTAAACTAAAATATCTACTACACCGTGGCGAGCGGGTAGGAAAACAGACAAACGCTAAGGATAAACTAACCAAGGTAGGAACCACTAGGGAACAATGCAAGAAAACCAAACACTCTACCAAAGCAAAAGAGCAAACAGAAAACTGCACAAGGTGACTAAGACAAGTACAAGAGATCTAAGGACGCTAGGAAGACAAGAAATGGCTGGAAAGTCTGGCAAGAACCATAGACAATCTGGCAGCGAGGCGAAGCCGCCCCGTTGCCTAAATGCAGGTGAAATCAGCGGGGATGAGAAGCCGGTGCGCTGATAGCCCGCAGCACCACCAGACCACACCTCCCCTGCGGACACAGGAGAAGAGGGAAAACAGAAAACAACAACAAGCATGGAAAAAACACAACAAAAGGCAACTCATAACAGAAATATAATTTGTTGACTTTTTCCAATTTTATAAAATTCTCCTTCGTGAAAGTTGTTTTTAAGTGCTTAAATGGACTGACCCCACAAGTGATGTCTCAGATCTTTAAAAAGAAAGACAGCTGTAAGACAATGACAAGGAACATAACAAAGCAAAACTGTAAAATCCAAAGGTGCAGGACAACATTTGGGCAATCATCCCTCTCAGTGCAAGGTATGCACTTATGGAATTCCTTACCATTACAAATTAAATCCCAAACAGAACTAAAGAAGTTTAGTGTAAAAGTTAAACATTGGCTTAAGCAGCAGCAGAAATGTGAACATTAATTTCTCACAAGTAATTATTAGTATTGTTATGCCCGGCCTAGGGGTGCACAGGCACAACAGGAAAAAGAGCCCCCATCTTCCCCAAGTCCCAAGTAGCCACAGGTCCAGAACAAAGGTTTCATCATTGATTATTAAATTTATTTATAAAAGTAAGTGAATGAACAAAAAAATGTCAAGACCATAAGGGCTTCAGGGTGGACCAAGGCCAAAACAACAAACAAACCAATTCTACCTGGGGAGGATATATCTTACCTAGAAACAAACAAAGGAACCAAAAAACATAAGACTTACCTCCCTAACTAAGCAAAAACAGGAGAAAAGAATGAGTTTAACGAAACTGGCAATCCACCCTTACTACAAGTACATCATACGACTCAAAGCTAATGCAACGTGTGGCCGGTTGGGAGAAGAGGGAGATGAAGAACGCCTGCTGCTGTCCCCCACCAGCGCCGGACGCCATCTTGGACCTTTTTATAGCAGGTATCCTCTGGAAACAGCCAATCCGACAGCCAGGACCGAAAATATTTGACCAATCCCCTCTTCGCCATGACACACTCCAACCTGCATAAAGAAAACTACATAATACAGGCAAGAAACACAAGAGCTACCAGAAATTACGACGGTAGTCGTAACAGTATAGTACTTCACTAATGTTTAATGTTAAATTCAACTTGTGTTTTAACCTGTAATTTACTGCAACTGTGTTTATTTATTCATGGCACTTATTCACTGTATCCACTGTATTACTCACTGTATTGTATTATTGCATTTGTATTGTATTCTGTGTATTTTATTCAATTCTAAAGCCTGACCAGGGACAAAGACAGCAAATTAGCTGAAGCTAGACGTCTTGTGTACATCACATTTTCCCATTTCCTGTGGCAATGTTGTATGTATAGTCCCTGTTAAATAAACATTGAATAAATAAATGGAGGTGTGCAAATAGTTTTAAATTAGTTTCAACTTTGAAAAGCTTCGCTCGCCCGATGCCACCGTTACTGGAAAAATCAATAGGATCCTGAGCGCAATCTCTCAGTTAGGGGAAGTTCCTGAGATTCGGACGTGGTCAGACGTGCTTCAGTGAGGCCTAATAACATAGCGACAATGAAAAACCTGCTTAATTTGTTGGATTTGTTTTTTATTTATTTGTTTGTTTATAATGTGACCCTGACAGAGACAGATAAAATCATATATAACTAATGTATTTATTAAAAAAAAAAACAGGATCGCAGGCGTGAGGCCCCCTAGTGGCACAAGGCCCTATGCGGTTGCACAGTTTGCACGGTCCATGCAACGGCTCTGAGCAAAGGTGACGCTGCCTCGACACTGCAGTGTTTGACAGTTCTAATTAATAATTAATTGTGTTTTCAAAAGTGCTGTCAAAAATATTGCGTTAGTAACGCATTAGGCAAATCAATTTTAACGGCGTCATTTTTTTTAATCACGAGATTAACGCTCTTTGTGACCTATTGAAGCTGTAGTTTTTTTTTTGTTTTTTTGTTTTTTTTTATAAGCTGTGGCCACTGCTAGTAATGTTAGAAAAACTACAGGATCCGATTGTAAACCGGAAACAAAACAACAGGCACGCCCCACGCACGTGGTTGGTCTCGCCTGCTCGCTAGCTATGAAAGAGTAGGCTACTGGTTTGTGTGGATGTCAAGCGCGAAACGCCGAAATGGATGCGAACAAGATTCTGAATGGAAAGTTTAATTTCAAAAAGCTTCCAGATGGGTCGACTGACAAGACCAAAGTTATCTGTGTGTGTTGTTGGTGTGAACTGAGTTATCACCGTAGCACATCCAGTCTGAAATACACTTGATGGCCAAACACATGGCTAATGTGAATTCTCCGCCGCCTCCTTGTCAAAACCAGGCGACCGTGGATGGCTTTCCACAGAGGCATATGGATACTGCAACTAAGAACAAGCTGACTGCAGCCATAGCCAAGTAATGTTCATTCTTTGTGGAGAGAAATAAGAGGCTGGGTTGATCAGCCCCTGGTGAATAAACAGAAGAGCAGTACAGTCTGACTGCTTGTATGTTCAAAGGAAAGTTAAGAAAGGAAAGTTTAAGCCTGGTTTAACTGCACTATAGACTGAGTCCTAGTTTACAATGATGTACACTTTGTGACTTTATCTTGTATCACCCTGTTTTGATCCCTTAGAAAGGGTTGTTGACGGGCTTTTTTGTAACCAAGTATTTATTTTTTGTCATCTGTTTATTAAATTGTGTGAGATTTTGCTTCAAATGTGAACGACTGCTCAAAGTGAGGATGTTAGTGAGAAATAAAACACTACATGTTGTTGTTTTCAATAAAAAACATTTGTACAAAGCAAGCTTATCCACATTTCTTCTGACACGTCTATTTGATTGTTTTGGATCTGTTCCCCAGTTCAGCAGAATTTCCAAAGAAGGAACTATGAATGTGAATCATAAAGACAACGGCCACAGTTATTATTTTTCAACCCATATTTTCCCATGGTGGCTACAAATGACCGTGAAGCATCTCTTTCAGCAACGCCCTGATTCCCATTAATACAGTGACAAACATTTGCAGTTGGCAGCAGCTCCGCTTGGGCCACAAGGTTTGAAGGTTTCGCCACCAAAATTACACAACAAAAAGCAAGATTCATCATGCACTGGGGTGTAGAAGATGGAGGTATTTGCTGAAAACACAAACAAAGATAATTCAGTGTATAAAAGAGCTGGTGTTTCTCTTGTTGAGCACCTCAACACAGGAAGGCTGAAGCTAAAGCTGACACCAAAGAGGAAGAAGAAAATCTAATCCTGCAGAAGGTTTGTTTCAACTTATCCTTTTTTCTTCTGCTCTGTTCTCTCATATCATCATCTCTGCTTCCTCTAATGTTCATGTCCTCACATGGGCTGTCTTCATGTCTCTCTTTATTGAAGACATTCGTCATGAAGATGATGCTGACTGTGACTCTACTTGTCTGTGCCATGATGGCTCTGACCAGCACTGCTGGTGAGTATTAAGAGAGACAAAAAGACAGTTTTCATGTTATTATTGTGTATGTAGATCAGTTCTAAAAGCAGAGTCTGCTGAAAGGACGGAAGATCCATTCAAGGAAATGAGTTGGTATCGTTCCCTAACACACTAACAGAGAGGCTTGAACTTAGTCAGTCTTATGATCTGTTCAGCAAAGTGCTCCCATGCTCACTTCTTCTCTAAACTGGTTTTCAGGGGGC
>JBBMOE010000018.1:573372-622860 GCA_037975065.1 Chaetodon trifasciatus | reverse complement strand
AATGAATCTAACATGAACACACAAAACACTGAATACAACACAACGAGATGGAAGAAAGGCAACGAGGTGAAAGAAGAATTTGTGGCTTTATTGTTCTTAAGAAACTTGTACAGTGTAACTTCAAGATTACCTTTCTATCTAGAAAATATTTATTCAATGAGCTTCAGTCTCAGTTGTTAACGATCACTTTAACAGTTTAAATCATTTATTTCACACTACACAAAATGAAATACCTTCACTTGTTCAACTTTGTCTTAACTGTGATTCCAAAAAACACCAACAACAACATCTCATACTCAGTCTTTTTCTCTCTGCTTTCTCTCTGCATACACACACACACACACACACAGGCGCACATTTTTATTGTTATGGTCTCAGCAGTAACCTGTCATGTCAACCCTGCTCATTTGACCCTTAAGTGTGTGTGTGTGTGTGTGTGTGTGTGTGTGTGTGTGTGTGTGTGTGTGTTTGTTTGTTTGTTTATTTTTTGCAGTGTGTGACTGTAATTATGTTGCATTGGTGTAAAACTTCTTTAATGATATCACACTGGAGAATTTCACCAGTTTCAGCATCCTAATTTTTGACTTATCTCAGTCTTTAACCTCACTCACATGCCTTAATCAATCATTTCGTCTTCTTCCTGTTTCCTTTAGTTTTTTTTTTTTTTCTTTTTTTACAGGTGAGTCATGGAGTCATCTAATGACCACAAGGTGTAATTTAAAGGCAGTTGGCACACATTACATCTTTATTTAAATGACTTATTTCAGTCCAGTAATTTAGTTGGCATCCAGAATAATAAGAGCAAATAGAACAGACCATTTTCAGTACATTTCATGTCATTATTCATTTATTTATTTAGCTTCTCTGTAAGTTTTACTTGCAGTAATGTTGGGCAGTGGAGGCGTTCAAAGGTCATCTCATTTCTGAGGAACGGAGACTTGACTGCAGACCTGAGTCAGACCGACTTTTTAAAGATTCATGCTACTAAATGACAATTATGTTTTTAGAATTCGATTCACAGACATTAAATTGGTTCGGGCAGGAGGTGAAGCTGAAACATTTTGACCCATAAAGACCTCCACTGGGCAGCTCTTTGACTGCTGTTTCAACATGCTGCCTAATTAGCACAGTTGAAATATATAATTATCTTAATATTTCCCAAATATTTTGAACCAAATTATGTTCAATCTCTGCAGCGGTATGGCATTTATACTTAAATGTCCATCACCCCCTTTCGTCCACCTAGTGAGGACAGATATAGGACTTCATTATAGCGTGTAGCTGCCAAAGGCTTCTGAAAAAGAGGAAGCAGTGAGCGTCAGCATAACAGCGACAGTAACTGGTGTCGTTTTTAATTTCTATGGATCATTTATTTGAAGAACTTAATGAACGGCTCAGAGTTGTCAACATCCATTTGATATAATTACATCTTTAATGCACTCAAAAATGAGTATTTTTAATGGCGGATTTTAACGACTCCTGTAATTAACACAGACAGGTGCGTTTCTGAGGAATAAAGCCATTTTACTCAAACGGTGCCCATTTGAACTTTCTTCGGGTTTGTTTTCTGACTCTCTGTCCTCTCTGTCGCTTCCCTTAACTTAACTTACTTCAGTCTGGATTTCAGTCTCCCTCTTGTATTGCTTGACTCCATCTTTTCTCCTGTTCCCTTCTTTCTCCTCTCTTTGCCCTCACTGCCACCTTAATCTCTCATTCTCCCCTCTGCTATTTTTTCTTTCCACCTTACATCACCTCTCTCTCTCTCTCTCTCCCTCTCTCTCTCACCATGTCTTACAGGCTTGTCACGAGTCTGTCGATCTGTCAACCAGTTGCACTTCTGTGTGACAACAAATCGTCCAATCAGACTGGTCGGTGACAGCTCCCAGCGCAGTGCAGCGCCTTACCAAACAGGGTGGCTGTTCAGTGTGTGTATGTGTGTGAACTGTGAGAGAGTGTGCAACAAATAGTGTGAGAATTCATGTGAAAATGTTTTGTGTGTGTGTGTGTGTGTGTGTGTGTGTGTGTACAGTATGAGAGAGGAAAAGTATGTTCTGTACATTTTTGCAGAATGACTGTTTGTGTTCCTGTAAGAATATGTTGCGTAACTGATGGCGTGTGTGTGTGTGTGTGTGTGTGTGTTTCTCACATGTCCACAGGTAACACGTATAATAAAGTGGGTCACAGACTGAGGTTTATTTCAGGTATTATCTCATATGACAGCAGTACTGGCATGTTTTAATGAGCCCGGCTCCACAGAGAGACTAAATCTGGAACCTGCACTGGAAACCTTTAAGTGGTAATCCTGAGGATCCTTTTTTTTTTTTTTTTTTTTTGAGGGGGCGCAGATGTATGGTCTTGGTCTGTGCTGCTAAGCGCTCATTACTATTTTGCTGTGGTTTTCTTGCACTACATTTACCAGAGATCACCTGTCAATCAAAGAGTGTAGGGTGTAGGTGGTGCACGGTTACATATTTCTCCCTGGACTTTCTGTCACTTTGGCTGAGTTGTGGTGTGTGTTGGTCTTTTAATCTATCCTGACTAGACTTGTTATGTTTACTGCAGACAAACCAGAAGCGGAAATATTCTGATGCACCATGATGCAATTTTTTTTTTCTTTAAAAAATGGAGCTCGAAAAAAGATGCCAGGCAAACAATAGTCAATATCCTCACTGACTACCATGAATTATCATATAAAAGCTGGTATTCAATAATGGCTGGGGGAGCACAAGCAGATAAACGCAACAACAGCAGTCCATGGGCACAACAGCAGGGCCAGGCCACACTCGGAGCTTCTTTTTTTAGCAGAAATACCCGTTTAGTCCACCTCGCTCCCCGACTGATGTTTAGCTGCCGTCAGTGAAACAGGAAGCATTGAGTTCAGCTGATGGCAGCTTAAGAAATGTAAACATATATGTCATTTTGATTAGTTTACCAGCTGTTCATTTGTATATTTTGATCATGATTATTTAATGCTGGCTAATTTCGACACCAGGACACAAACGAGAGTTTTGGTTTACATGAGTTGTGTGGATGAAACACGAGATTATGTTGAAAATCAGGCATTTTTCAGTATTTTGAGTTCAAGCACATCAGAATCAGACTCAGAATTGGCTTTATTGGCCTAGTATGTGTGCACATACGAGGATTTGACTCTGGTTTAAACATTACTCTCAATGCACTTGCACAGGAAAAAGGACGTACAGCTCAATGAGGACAAAGTGACAAAGTTGTGTTGTCTGCAAACTTCAGGAGTTTAACAGACGGGTCTCCTGAGGTGCATTTGTTAGTGTAGAGGGACAACAGCAGCGGGGAGAGCGCACATCCCTGGGGGGGCTTCAGTGCTGATGGTCCAGGAGCTGGATTCTCACCTGCTGCTTCCTGTCTGTCAGGAAATTTGTCATCCACTGACAGGTGGTAGCTGGCACAGTGAGCTGGGTGAGTTTTGGATGGAGTATTTCTGGGATGATGGTGTTGGATGTCAAGATGAAGTCCATAAACAGGATCCTTGTAAATGTCCCCAGGTGGTCAAGGTGCTGCAGGATGTAGTTCAGTTCCATATTAACTGCGTCTTCCAGTGGCCTCTTTGCCCAGTAGGCAAGTTGCAGGGGGTCCACCAGGGGGCCTATGATGTCTTTCAACTGAGTCAACACCAGTGTCTCAAAGGATCTCATGAACACAGACATTGTCGTGGAATGTGAAGGCCAAATGCACAAACCACAATCAGGGCAAAACACTCAAATTCAGCTGTCCAATTATTGCAAAAAAGCTTCCTGAATATGTCCAATAAAGATCTGTACAAAGGGGAACGCTCTCAGAAATGCACAACAGGCAATCCTGATGAATTCCAACTTACAATGGTCTGAGCTCTGTCTTTTATACAGTTCTGGTCAGTTTACCACGCTCCTGCGGTCATCTTCTCTTTTTTGTAAGGTCGCTTTTACACGTTTTACGTTATCTTTTGGCAGCCGTTTTGCCCAGAATTTCCCTCTTTCCCAGGTCTGTCTTGATACATTAAAGGCACATCCCAAAGATTCTTTTTATTTTCTTTCTATTCTTTCTAAATGACACCATTAGCTTTTGGTTGTTGTGGCCCTTTTTTTTAAAAAAAAAAAGCATTACAAATCACAGCTTATTGCCATAAATGCATATTATAGAATACAAAAACATAACATTGTCATTAGACAGTGTATTGAATCATATATTGAATCATAGAATGATTATAAGAACATTCAATTCATCAGTGATCATAATAAAACACACAATTATGGGCTATAAGTAGAACTTAAGCTTAAGGCTTTGTTCAAACAGTAAGGTTATATAAGGTCACATAGAGGAGCAGCTGCCAGGACAGCTGCAAAGACACCTGCAAGGCCATGGAAAGTCCCAGAAAGCTCTGATCATTCTATCTCTGCCACAGCGCATCAGCTGTTACCAGGTGACACTCTGAGCAAACTATCTATCATCACAGTATCACATCCTAACAAATCATTTCTACTACGATATCAAACTCAATAAATCAATCATTTTCAGCTACCATTGATTAGAACATTATACTTCATTTCTTCAGTTAACACATGTCATCATCACTTATCTGTTAGAAAAAAGTATACCACAACATCAGGGCTGCAGGTCTGTAGTCACTGAAACCCCGGATGGAGTTATTATTCTTATTATTATTATTATTGTGGAGTGTCTGAAGCATGAGGGAACTTCACACAGCTCCAGTGACTTGTTGAAAATCTGTGTGAAGACGGGTGTCAGCTGCAGACTTTAAGACAGGAGGGGGACACACTGTCTGGACCTGACGCCTTCCTGATATTCCAAACCTTGAAAACATAACGGTTAAAATCAAGCATTTTCAAAACTTTCAAGACTTTGTACAAACCCTCTAGTGCACATGGCTGCATGTAGTTAACAGTCCCTGAGGACTGGTGACGCATAGATTTTATCGTATTGGTTGGAGGACTTTCACTCTCATGCATTCATACATTTTTTGAATACTTAACTACTTGCACCACTGGTTGAAAATGATGCTAGCAGTCATTTTGTAGTCGCCTGCCACATACATTTTCAATGCTGCTTTAAATGTCATTGTAAAGATAATACGATTCAAAGGCAGGGTACCAGGATGAAACTACATCTACAGTAGTTTATGCATGCAGTATCATTGTATAAGAGATGTAAATCTACATGGATCAATTCAATTCAATTTTATTTGTATAGCGCCAAATCACAACAAAAGTTGTCTCAGGACACTTTCCATATAGAGCTGGTTACGGGCTGAGCTCTTTTATCTACAGAGACCCAACAATTCCCTCATGAGCAAGCACTTGGCAACAGCGGTGAGGAAAAACTTCCTTTTAACAGGCAGAAACCTCAGGCAGAACCAGGCTCTGGGTGGGCGGTCATCTGCCTCGACCGCTTGGGTGAGAGAGGGAGAGCAAGAGAGAGAGAGTGAGACAGACAGAGAGAGACAGACAGACATGCAGTCAGAGAGAGAGAGAGAGAGAGAGAGACAGACAGACAGAGAGAGACAGACAGACATGCAGTCACAGTAACAGTGACAGTGGATGTAACAGTAGTAGCAGTTGCAGTGGATGTCAGGCAGGGCCATGGCAGGAAACGTAGCTGTAATCCACAATCCAGATTCAGCCACTGTCCATGGGAACCTGCAAGACGACAAAGCACAGAGACTCCGGGGAAGGAGCTAAATTAGTAACACGCCATGGTTGGATCACACCATGATACATCTGCAACAAAATCATACAGCGGACACAGATACTCACATTTGAAATGAATGAGCAGCGGCGGGACTTGAAGGCTAGCACATTCAGCATGCTAACCGTGATCAAGGCATGAGCTGATCTGCACAGGACTGAGAAGTTATTTTGCCTTAAATGCTTCGTATATTCACCTGGGAGATGAAAGAAAAATCTTCAATACTTCCAGCTCGCAGAGGATCAAGTCGGTAAAAGGTGCAATTTTAACGCAGGCAAAATGCATGTCATTATCTCCATAACAGTTTATGCATGCCTAGATTTTCTTTGACAGTGTCAGATTTTGAGCCTTGAATATTTTTTTTTCTTTCCATACAAGCCAGTGGGGTTTCTTCTATATTTACAGAGCTAACTGTGTTCAGCTATCATGTGGAAAATGATGTGATATTGAGAAATAAACACTGTAACATTGATACCACTATATATGTACAAAATACAAAAAAGGAAAATCAGGGTGAAGCATATACAGATACATCCAGATTAAAAATAATGCAAATCATGTCTTATATCCTTCACAATCACCACTGATTTCTCATATCAAGTAACTCAGCGCGCTCTCCACCACCACATCACCAAAACACCAAATGAGTGAATACAGTGTCTTCACTGCTCATCGCTCCAGAAGAGTTCCAGAGACTTGATGTGAAGGAGCAGCGAAGCAGCTCTGCAGGCTCACACTTTACTAAGACTGTGTTCATACAGAGAACTGAAAAAACGCAGCACCCTCATTCATTTGAATGGGACTGCTGTGATGAAGAGGAGTTGCCCACACAAAGGCCATCTGGTATAAAAGTTCAACATGACTCAACTCCAGAGCAGTGAAATCCTTCCTCATGAGACTCTAAGCTGCTGTGTTTGCTTCCCTTAAACCTTCAAAATCATGACCGTATCACCCAAATACCCAACTCCTCCATGTTTTTCTGAAGCGTGGGTGTCTGGAACAAAGCTCTATATTGCATTGTGTCATATTCTTTACCTTTAATTTGTCTTCCATTGGGATTTTTGGCTTTTTCTGACAGTCACTTTATCAGAAAATGGAAATCTTTAGTTTTGTTTGTTCTTAAAGTACAATTTTAGACATGACAAACCATGAGATTACCCATAAAAGTTAATGATTGTAATAAATTATATTGTATTATAATGAAAATGTTAAGAATTAACTTTATATACAAACTTTGAATACAACTCAATGATTTGACCAATTTCTATTTTACACCTCATCATCTGTTTCATCGACCAAAGACTCATGTTACTAAAGTTATGATAATTCACAAATTCCCATCCCTAAGACACATGTCAAAGCTCCCCCAAACGGTCTCCTCTTCATCTTCATCGTCACTGGAACCACAGGGGAGAGATGAAGGATCGACGCCTTCAATGAAACCTTTCCCCCAACCTCTCTCACACTTTTAGTGCCATCACTTGACACACGTCACTTGTTCTTAAGACAAAAATCACATCTCTGCACTCATCCTGACCTCCCTCCATATCTCCCTCTTCAACAATATTGAATGTTGCCCCTCCTCATCATCTCTCCTTCATCCTTTTCTTGATGTCTAGTGGAAGAAACCTCTGCGACCGGGCTGACATCCATCTGGTTTCCCTCCAGGACAACAAGTGTTTCTGATTGCTGGGATGATGAGAGACAGAGAGAGAGAGAAGCAGAGAGGACTGAAAGAAAAGGAGCAGACTTTCTCTGTTCCTCCTTTTCCCTCTCGCCGTCCTCATCCCTCCATTCTGATGAACGTGGCGAGCTGCCCCCTGTAAGCAGTTAGGAAGCTGCAATCTGTCATAACACTCATTAATGTCTACCTCCAACGCTCTGAGACAGAGAGAGGGATGAGAACAGAGGAAGGAGGAGGAGAGGAAAAAAAAGAAGGCGAGAAGAGGGAAGAGAGGCGGTGATGAAAGGCAGAAGGGAAGGGAAGAGAGGGAAGAACGTGACAAGGGAGGATGAGAAGAGGGAATAAATAGAAAGCAAGAAGAATGAAATGAGAGGAGGAGGAAGGGAGGGAGGGAGGGAGGACCGAAACCAGGAGGAAAAAGTTCACTTATCATCTTTCGCCCTCCTGATTTCTAATATCTCATTCCCTCTCATTCATTCATTTATTCTGTGTGTTTTTCTTTATTTATTTACCTCCTCTTCATCCCTCTTTCTATTCCTACTTCTTTTTCTTTTTTAAACAATTTCCCCTCGGGGATCAATAAAGGAATTCTGATTCTGATTCTGATTTTCTTCTGCCTGATCTAACTGTCTCTTCCTCATTCCTAAAAGCATCTCCCTCCCTCACCCCATCCCTCCATTCCTCCGTCTGCTCCTCTCCCTCGCCATCACTTTCTCTCCCTCCCCTCCTCTCTCTATCCTCCCTTTCTTCTCACCCATGTCTGCTGCTTCCCTTCGGCCTCCTCTACATCCAGTTAAAACCAGTTGCTGTGTACTCTGACTAAATGGACTGGGTCGGCCTTTGTGTTTTCCCTTATCAGTCTGAGCTGCAGCTGACTGCGTGCCATCCAGCCGCTCTGTGCTGGCGTTCAGCACTCAGCAGATGCCAGCGGAGGGAAGTCACATCTTAGTGTGACAATGCCGCCCCCTATTGGCAACCGGAAATACAGCAACCTCTGTGTACAGAGGAGAGGAGGCGTACAGGTGCAGTGATGTTTCGAAGTGTTTGTTGGAGGATTTTTTGACTTCAGATATGAAACTGATCATCATGCAGGACGACTGCTGGTGTTTTTTAACCTGTGTCATAGTTTACATCACAGCCATTGGTTGCATGCTGTTTATAGGTTTATTGTTTTATACTTACACAAACTCTGACATTGACCTTTGACACTCACATACCTGTGGGGTGGACCATGTCCAGAAAAGGAAAGAGTTCTCAAGCCTCAAACCTGTGCTGGCACAGAGAGGCAAGCTTCTTATGCTACTGTTACGCGTGTGACATCAGACATACATATATGTGTGTATTTACTATATTGCACATTTTCTTTAATCATTGCTCTTAAAAAGTATTATTTTATTACCATTTGCACATTTCTATATATTGTTGAATTAGAGGATAAAACCAAAACAGACAGCTTTATCAAACTTTAAAGCACAATGAGGATGACTTGCATCTATGGGGTTCATTACGATCTGGGTCCTGTTTTTGTAGTTTTGGCCATTGTTGCATACTAAAAATACACTGTCATTGTCTGCAGTGACATCATTAAGTCCAATGGCGTGCCCAATTTTGGTCTTATCTCCAAATGAAGAGGTTTAGATCATGTAAATTATATTTCTAGTCACCTGACTGCTTGTGTGTCTTGCCCCACCTGACTGAGATGCCACTTTATCAGATCTTAGCAATGACTTTGACGAGTAAAACCTTAAATATAAGACTCTGGTCAAAATAAACCAGAACTGTCCTTTAGCTTGGCATACTGTGCTATTTTTCTGCTCTCTCTCTTTTACTTTCCAGCCCAGTGTGACATGACTCCAACATGTAATTATCTCTATGACTCATACTGTAAGTTAATATCCATCAGTGCAGAGACATGCTGTGTTCATATGATCTCTGCTGAGGACTCCTTCTCCTCCGTCCATCCTCCTGAGGGAGGTCAGAGGTCAGCAGCCCAACACCATTTGGCAACATATATTTCTGGTCTAAAATATTAAAACAGTTAAACTCGATCTAGTTATGGAGACAAGATAGACTGAAAACAATAAGCAAAGGTGCACAGAGACAACGGCACAGAGAGGATTTCTGAGTTCCACTTTTACAATAGTTTGTTCTCAAATTCTCTGTCTGCTTTTATCTTCATCGAAAGAGCTTCAACAACACAGATACAACCAAACCAGACAGCATCCAGCCTGAGGTGTTACTTTTTAGTTATGAAAGGAAAAGGAGACCCAGAATTAAAGATCAAAATCTAGAGCAAGAGATTGCAAGATTACGCTTTTGATTACTTTGGCACCTCCCCACCTACACACCCTCGTTCCCTACTTTGATACCCTGAGCTCCTCCACCTCCTCCTCCTCCTCCTCCTCCTCCTGTTCTCANAAACATTGTGGATGTTGAGATGTTTCACAGGATAAGCACCAAAGAGGAACAGCTAGAGATCATGAAAGTCACTGGGATTCATCCTCTTAGCAGCATGAATGTCTGCATAAAAATTCATGGCAGTCCAACCAGCAGTTATTAAGACACACCAGTCTGGATCATGGAGGACTGACAGACTGATATTGACATACAGAGGATTAAAAGCCTTAAAAGTAAAACTGGAAGAGAGGAGAAAAAAGAAAGAGAAGCAAATAAATCAAGAGATATTTGGAAAGTGTCAGAATAAGAAGAAAAAAATGTGATGAAGATGAGAAAAGAAGTGAAATTGAAAGAGAATTGCATATGAAGTCAAAATTAGCCTACAGAGTCTTTCAGCTCATTCAAACAACAGAGAGAGAGGTGGGGCACAACATCAAATATTAACCATAATATGAAATATTTAATGGCAGGAATCAAAGATGCTTCACGCACACACAGACGCGCTCGCGTGATGCTGCGGCCGTAAAGCACCTTGTGATTTTCGTGAGACCGACGAGCACTTTCACTCTATAATTCCATATCATGTTAGGCCACTTTTTATTTTCAGAAAGATCTCAGCATCGCATTATCTCCTAGCCTAGCCGGCCTTGCATACTAGCCTAGCGTCTTGTCACCCATAGCTAGCGTAAACTTGCTAACTGTGCTACGATAGCTGGTGTTAACTACCTTCGACCTGAAGCTTGACATTAGGCCTGTGAGCGTAGCACTAGCATCACCTCATTAGCACGAGATGCAGAGTTTATTAGTGGTGTAGGAAGCAGGAGCAAGCAAGCAGCTGTGTGTTTTGACCCTCACTAGCCCTGCTATGTTGACCTGTGTGCCTCCAACCTGTTTAAACACTGCATGCTAGCAGTAGGAGACCATTACCCACAATGTTAGATTAGCATTGCCAGCCACTGCCTCTGAAGCTAATCTGAGGTGCTGGCATCACGTAGCAAGAATCAGGGAACTAAAGCGCACAACTCCACTAGCTTCAGCAACGTCGTAATCCATGTCTGGACTAGTAACATCAGGGTGAAGCAGTCAGTGATCAGTAAAATCCAGACCAGGATGTTCGAGTTTGACAGAAAGATGAGTCAGCATCAATTAACCGTCTCTGCTCTCCTACCCGTAGGCTTACTTCACCGAACCGCTGCCTGGCTTGTTGTTAGAGCGAGCAGGGATTTGGTTTTGTTGATAACTGGCGTTCTTTCTGGGCTCCGATCTGCTAGAAATCTGTCTGGAATAGACGCCGCTGTTTTATCTAGGAATATAGACATGTCTGTGCTCTGCAGTGTAAAGGCGTCCTGATACCACTAAAGTAAAAATAGTCAAAGTGAAGATGTTTTAGTTTTAGCTGGATTGGACAGTTTTGAGGTATTACATGACTGCTATGTCACAGCAAATACAAAACAATGAAAAACTGTTCCTATTTAGCCCAAAATGGGATAAAAGGGTGGAGGAAGAGGAAGATAGATGCTCAGAAAACAGCCATGTTCCTCTCTTCTTTCCATGCTCTGCTTCTGTTTCTGTTTCGTCTCTCCTCTTCCTACATCATTCTCGTAAAACGTTCTCTTTGTTGTTTTGCTTCCAACTTTGAACACATTTCCTCCCCCTCGTCCTCCCCCTTCCTCCATCCTCTCTTGCCCTTCCCTTTTCCTGCCTTCTCACCCTTCAGTTGCCTCTTCCTTTCCTTTCCTTATCTCCTGTGTCCTCCGACTGCGTCCTCTCATACTCTCTCCTCTCCTGTTCTCTCATTTCCTCTCATCCCACTCCATCCCTTTTTCTCCACAGAGATTTTCTCCCACAGGAGGCGGCAGCAGCTAATCCCAGAAAGCTGTTTTTGAAAGGCGGCGGAGAAGCAGCGGCCTCCCCCTTCAAAACACCCACAACCCTAACGCCATCTCTTCTCCCTCATTTCCTTCATTCCTGTTTGATTGCTAATAAAACTCACACTCTCTGCTTTGTATTTATTATCATCATCCTCTCTCCTGACCAGTCGACCGGAGTCATTGCAGAGCTCTTTCTGTGTGTGTGTGTGTGTGTGTGTGTGTGTGTGTGTGTGTGTGCGTGTGTGTGTGTGTGTGTGTTTGCTGGGGCGGCACTCTGGGATCGCTGCTATGAGAAGCTGGACGTATAGCACCGAGTGGGCAGAGGAAGCTCGCTCAAGCCTGGAGCTATAATGAGGCCTTGTAATAAACAGATAACTCTGGTTGATTCTGCACTGCTCCTCCATCTCAACCAGCTAATGCTCCCTCTTTTTAATTTTAATTGCACTATCCCACTTGGCAAAACTGCTCATTTTCTTAGAGGAAAAAAGAAAAAGAAACAGCAAACGTCTCCCATGGCGGCAGAGAACAAAGCAAAAACAGGCTTCTGGCTTGCCTTTCGTTTCATGTTTTAATAAACTCATAAAAAGAAATATTTTGAGTCTAACAACAGGGAGACATATTGCCTCCCAGTGTAGGAGAATCTCCTCGGCATGAAATTGTTAAATGTGCTCTAAATAAGGTGGCAATGAAACGTAAAATGACTGGCTGGTATCAGCGGTGGGCTGGGAAGACGGAGGGAATGGCTCAGGCGGATTCTGAAGGAGGTGATAAGGAGGATTGGTTGGGAAGGGATGAGGAGGAGATGAGAGGGTGATGAGAAAGGAGGCGGGGGGGAGAGTGTAAAAGTGTAGAGGAAGGAAGGAAGGGAAGGAAAACAAGGGTGGGGAGGAGAATGGACAAGGAATAAGTGAACTGAGGGATATTAGGATGGGGGCTAGAGATGAGATGGAAAAAAGATGAGAAGGTGGAAAGGGAAAAAAGGGTGTGTAAAAGGGGAGATTGGAGCAGGTGAAAGAGGGAAAAGGAAATGGCAAATTGATAAGCAGGAAGGAAAAATGATGAGAGAAGAACAAGGAAGCTCAGGTGAAAGAGGAACAATGGAGGAGAGCAGGAGAATAGTACAAACAGGATTAGAGAGGAGGTGAGAGAAAATAAGCAGAGACCAGATCTTGGGAGGAGAGAAGGAGAGTAAAAACGAAGGAAAAGGGAAGAGAAGAGAGGCAGGAGAAGGTGAGGAGATATAGCAGGATTGGAGGAGAGCATATAGCGAACACAATGGATTTGGATGGCAGAGTTAGAGACCTCCAAATCCCCCGAAGAAAACAACACAGCGAGGCAGAGAAAGACAGAGCCCTGCATGAGGGGAGATAGAGGTAAACCACACTGGATCCTCACTCGCAGCCAGAACCAGCCCACATTTTCTGCACTCTCCCTGGCCCCCGAACCAACCACGTTACCCCGCGCTGCCTTCCAAAAGCACACACCATGCAGGGGCTGCGTAATCCAAATTTCAAAGGCATGTAATTAGAAGAGTTAAATTGGGAGCGGGAACTGTTGTGTGTCGTGCGAGGCGGGCGCTTATTTAGAAAATGCCAAATCGCCTCATGTTGTAAAGTTGCAAACCAGATTTTGCAGAGCACAACATTTCCATTACTGCCTGTACTGTGAAATCCTGGAAGAAAAACAACTTGAAAAACTATGTTTCTACATAAAATTCTATGTTTTCATGAGCTTGAGTCTGTGGAATTATGATATGAAATTAATCTCAGGAATCCAATGACGTAAACTGCCAGTATGACGTAACTTACCACTCCACTCCAACTGCTGCTTTTCTTACCTGTACTGAGAATTTACCTCAGCGAGGCACCAAACTGGCCAAAGAAGGCAGGTGTGGAGTGCAGATCATCACTGCAGCTGACATGTTTTAATGGATTTGCAAAGGATTAATCAATTTGCGATGTGGAATTTGTGGATTTTCAGGCATTGAGAGCTCCTGCATTAAAGGTCCTTTTATTCAATTTGTTGCTACTAAACATTTGGAATTAAATATTCACTGTCAAACTCGAAGAAAAAAAGAAAATCTCAGAAAAATTCATGAGCATTTAAAACATACTCGTAGTACAGTTGTACGATATCACCTCAGTTTGGGAAATACACTTGAATATACTTCAAAATTACACTTTAATTAAGCATGCTAATAGTGTACTAAAGGACTTGAAAGTACACTTTATTACTAATACAAGTATTTTTAATTTAGTACACTTTCTAAAAGTATTCTTATGTACAATAAAGAATACACTTACAATAAAAAGTACTTTAAAATACCACTTCATGCACTGCAGAATTAGTATATTCATTTTAATAAATATAAGTAGAACTTCATGATATCTATTTAGAAGTAAACTTTTTCTAAGTATATGTCAAACATACTTTAGATTGAGCACAATAAAGTAAAAGTGTACTTGTAATGACTTTTCTCTACTTGAATTATATTTCTAATACAGCAAAGTGTACTACTGTTTGCCCTGGGGTAACACAAACCGACAGTATCATTTCCAGAATACTGTGTTATGTGTGGAAGAAGACAATGAAACTGAACTTTAAAATGGGAACTTACAGAGAGAAAATACTGGAACTGGTAGCTGCTCCATCATGGAGTGACACTGAAACACCAGATTATTGGGCAAGATTACATATATCCCATACGAGCGTATAAAACTGAATCTGACTTTGTTTGTACAAACAACGCTGCAACCAGCCCAAAGATCGAATCAGCCAAAGTAATTTAAAACACCAGTGTGGTTGTGCAAGGTCCTCAATGTTTAACTGGTCGTAACACCAGTGCCCAAATAATTTAGTCCCATATTTACCCAGAATAGGAGCTCACTACTGATTGTTTAACCGCTCCATATTCAATTTTTCCACACTATCTGTCTGTTGGACTCGTTTTATCATCATCAGCACGCCAGCCTGTGCTGTCAGCCTGCCTTTTTTAGCAGTGGACATTTTGCTGCTTTCACATTACGTCAACTCTTAAAGCAACAACTGGATTATTTAATGCAAAACAGCTAAAGTGGAAACTGTTGCAGTTATGGAGAAATATACATGCAGAGAAATTTGGTTTAAAAACAAGACAATAAAATCAGTTATGTGAATATATTATGCATGAGTATCCATGACGAACATATATGAACAAATGTGAGTGGAGGTGAGGTTATTTTTGCTTTGTGTGTGCATGTGTGTGTGTGTGTGTGCTTTGCGGGTCACGTACACATCGCTTTACATTTTAAATGAATGCATAATGTATGAGTGACTTTGTTTTGTCACCTCGTGGTTGTAGAGGCCATCTCACTGTTGCTTTGAACAGGAAAAATTTGTTTACTGATTTACAATTTAAATAGATTTAAAGGCCATCAAGCCATTATGGCCACATCATTCTACACTGTGTTTTGTAGCAGTAGCAGCATAGGGTGCTTAAGTAAAGTAAAAATACATTCATATGCAAATTCTCATGTCGTGCAGTGAAAGTTGCAGCTGGTATCGAAACAAACTGGAGTAATTGCCTTTGTCTATGAGCATGTATCCTGGAAGTGTATTTATATGCACAGTCTACTGCCCATTGCAAGTAAGAATACTCACTGACAAAGGTTTTAATTGCTGATACACAATAACACAGTAGTGGGTGATTAGTCCATGATAGCTGTGATATTTACAATAAGTGATGTATTTCTCATTTCCTTTAGTTTTAAAATAGATGAAGAAGGGGAAAAAAGCACTTGGTAGTGAGTATAAGCAGCGATTCTGACCATGACTCTGCAAAAACTCAGAGCTCAGCACCAGAATATCCATTAAACCTTCACACCAAACATACCTGTCAGCAGAGGGGCCTGTCTCTGGTGAACTTTGCTTTGAAGCAGGTCCTCCAGCAGCTGAAGCTCCCAGTATTACCATTTTTAATGTGAAACGTCTCATTTAAGAGATGTGGCAAGATGAAGAGCTACAGTACGTGTCTGCAGCTAATATGACTCCTCCTCAGCTGACATTATATTTAGAGCACACAGCCCCAGCACTTGGAACACAGTGCTCTTTATTTGGCTCTGAACTGGCTCCATGAACACACTCATCAACACACAAACCCACCTGCGAACAAACCAGGAGGTACAAACAAGCACAAACCTACCTGGAAGTCTGGAGGTGAGTCATGCACAGAGCACATACAGTACAAGCATGCATTATTACACACATACACACACACATACCACGCTACTTTCTGCCCACAGAATATTCATATATATATGTACACAGATATAACAGAGGTACAAATGTGTGAAGACACACACACACACACGCATGCACATTCACTAACACACACTTGGCTTACAGCAAATCTCATGCATATGAAGGAGTGTTGGCATGAGCAGCCCTGTGGGGGAATGTTAGCTTCTTATGCCTATGTCTCATTCTGATCCCCCAGGGAGCACAAAGGACTAACTGATGCCCAACACGAACTAACACACACACACACACACACACGCAGAGAGAGAGAGGAGAATACACAATCCTCAAGCTGACCTGATGCCAAATGTGTTGATGGATTTATCTGGGAGCAAGGCACACACGTACATGTATACACACACACACGCGCACACACACACACACAAATGCAAGCGAGAGGCCATCACTGCAGACTCAGTGGCACTAGAGCCCTGGCACCATTACCCAGAAGTCTTGGTGTGCCAGTACCCATCATCCTTTGCTTAAATCTTGAGCCCAGAAGGTGAAAAATGAAGCGGTGGGGGGTGCGTGTGGTGAGAGGAGAGGGGGCATAATGCAAGAGGTGGAGAGACAGGGAAAAATGGAAAACATTTTTTTTTTAAAGCTTGAATGTAAAAAAAAAAAAAGGGAGAAGAGAAACACAAAGACCGACAGATGAAGTATGAGGAGGGAATGTCCGGTGAGGCGTGAAGTGCATGTGGTTCAGACCAAAAACACACAGGAAGATTTTTTTTCTCATCCACAAAATAAACTCACAACTTCAAATCCGAGCATACAGACAAGTTTCTTTGTAAAGCACCTTTCAACAAAGTGCTTTACGTAGTTCATAAAAGGTGTTAGAAAAGAAGTTCAAGGCAGTGTAAAGACACTGTTTTAAATGGGATTTTTTGGGGGTTTTTTTTTAAGGAAGGTGAACACGGGGAGAACATGCAAACTCCACACAGAAAGGCCCCTTTCCTCGAGCAGCAGGCACCGAAGGCATGGTGGAGGACACTCCCCCGGCGCCCACAGCGGGAATCAAACCCGGGACCTTCTAGCTGTGAGGCGACAGTGTTTCCACCGTGCCACCTAAAGCGTGACTGAAAGGCAACTTTTCGACATATTTGGCATCTAAAGAGTTTGAATGTGACTTGTATCATTTGAGAAACTTTAAGGAAAAAAAGCCCCCATGGTGGGTGTCGTCATTTTTACATTTGTGTAACCACAGGGTGTCAGCTCACAGATCTGCGGGGCCAGACACAGCAGCAAACATCCAGCCTTCCTCCAGGTAACGTGGCTTTTTTCAAAGAGTGCCCTGTGTTGCTGTGAGAATATCTCAGGCCTTTGCTGCCGCTTGGCACAGTTCTTAATCTCAGTGAGCAAACGTGCCAGATGGATTCATCCAATTCAAGGCCACCAGCTCATTTATTGCCTTGCAGCCGATTGCTGCCTTTTGCTGGCTTCACCACTTTGTCCATGTTTTCATTTACCTGTTTTCTTATGGACTGCAAGCCCGGTCTCATTCACAGAGCGTCAGATACAGACCTTTTGTGATGCCCCTCGATGTCTCATACAGATGCACAAGGTACCCTTTAGCATCTGTATGAGACACACCACGCTTTCAGCTAACTCCATCGTCTCCTCCATGCTATCTTGTGCGTCTGTGTGAGACGCTGGGGAGCTGAATGATAACGGGTTGGGACTGCACATCAGACAATCTGGACCTTATCAGAGGTTTTTTCACGTTGTTTAACCAGACTGTCACATCAAAACTTTGTTTCTGGCTATGTAAGTTTACTTGTTATTTGTCAGAAAAAACCTCCAGAGAGATCTGAAATTTGATGCTTCATAGATCAGAGACTAAGCCTAAATTCAAATTGCGACATCGGTTTTCTTCAGCTCAGTCAAAGTTTATCTGCCTTTGCTGCTTTGGTAACACATGTTTGATGCTGTTCAACACTGTGGCACTGTGACTGTGTTTGATGTGTTTAAGGGACAGCAGTCAACTAACAGTTCCAGTCAAATTAAACTCTGCAATACATGGAAAATAGGAGACACAGAGAGCAATAAATCATTTTTTCAATCAACAAACAGCAAAACACATTTCCCATTCCTTTCTAAAATCAAAATCTGTCTTTAAAATAGCCTCTTTAGTCTCAACCCTTATGCATGGTTCTTATTAAGGATTTTTTTTCCCTATTTTATTGTGAAAATGTGTCACTCCTGGAAGTCCAGCGTAGCCACTGTGAAACCACTGACAGTCTAAATGATAAGGAAAACTAACTTTTTACAGGTATTGAGAGGTGTGTCATACTCAAAAGACAGCAGGGTGGAGTACTACTTCGTCCAAAAATTTTCACTCAAGATACTTTATCTAGTAAAATAATTGACATGTTGCAGAATAACATGCATGGAGGTCTTCACTTGCATTCAGGGTATACAGTGTCTTAATTTGTGGGTTTTAGAGTTGTTGGCTGGTGCATCTTAGAACATTGGACAAAACCAGGCTAGTGGTTGCCCTGTTTCAGTGTTTATGCTAAGCTAGGCTAGCCAACTCCATCCCTTCAAAATAAAGGGGCGGAGGTAGAGCGATCGCTCACTTCAGAAGGTCGGCAGTTTGATCCCCGGTCTCTACATGTCGAAGCATCCTTGGGTAAGTTGCTGAACACCAAATTGCTCCCGATGCTGTACCACTGATGTGTGAGTGTGTGTGAATGTTTGAATGCACATTTGAGCTGTAATAGTGTTTCGAGTGGCCATCAAACTAGAAAAGCTATATAAATACAGCCCATACAGTCCATTATAAAGGCCCAAAACCCTGTACTTAAGACTTCAGCACACTAAGAGGAGCCTGATTTGAATACATTCAGCAAACAATAAATGTGGATTTATTTGAATAGGCTTTGGATATAATAAACACACAAAATTCTATGAGAATTTCAGTCTTTGCTGATGAACAACACAACAGAGCATATAAACAACACACAGCAGATGCTTGCATGAGTTGAAGATGTGCATCAATACAAAGCAATAACATAATAATTTCATTCTTCAACACTACACAGGAGCTCCATTATCATCAGACTAACTCACTATGTATCCTGTGATAATACTGCTGCCGTTAACTGTTTGCCAAACACCATTAAATCAACATGTGCAAGGATCACGAGGCAGTTAACATAATGGGGTTGAATATACACCTGCAAGCACTTGAAAAATTGTACAAAGGTGGTGAGCTTGTGTACCTACACTAACAGAGGGAAGCACGCACTCACACTCACACACTGCCCATGTGCACTGATGCATGCACAGACTCAGGCAGTTAGCTTTCATTAAAAAGAGATTTAATTACTCGGTATCTTAATTGAAATGACACACAGCAACCCAGAGAAAGAAATACAGACTGGAAAAGAGGAGTGAGAGTGACAAGACAAAAGCAGGAGAGCAACAGGGGAAAAAAGACAGAGGAAAAGACGCCTGCTGTTTTAATTTGAAAGTAATATCTGTCTCATTAAATGCCCTCATGATATTTCTGCTTGGGTTCCCTCAAGACTCTCCGGAACCTGACTGGGATCATTACAGTGACAGCAGGCTGACACCATGCACTGATTATGAGCATGTTATCCCTGAATCATGAGCACTTACAGTTTCTTAGGTCACCATTTGAAATAGCCTCATGAAACTGGAGCTCAGACAGGCACAGCCACCAAGAATGCTGGGAGGACTGGCTAACACAAGAAGTCTAGTTTTTTCAATTTTTAGTAACTAAAAAGTTTCCTCTTTTCATTATTGAAACCTTATTCAGTCCTTTATACTTGAACAGAAACAGAGAATTGCATTATTATCCCATGAGTACTGTAGCATCTCTTTCTTTGTGATGCAGAGAACTATTTTTCACCATTTCATACCAAAAAATAATCTTACTGTATTTTATATATCAACAGTTAGGACTCTGTACTGCCATAACAGCAAAGTATATGATGATCTCGATTTATTTATCTGTCTTTTGTCAATATTAATGATTGGATGGACTGCCATGATATGTTGTGCAGACACACATGGGTCACATAATAACAATAACAGGTATAATAATACAAATATGACTAATATTAAAATACTATATGATAGTATATGCATGGTATGTGTGTGATAATATATGCATATATTAATAGTAATCTGTACAAAGTAGTAATATAACAAAAATGACAAAATGACAAAAATGAGAACAGAAACAGTGGATGTCAACCAGGGCCACGCAGTAGGTGCAACCATGATCCACAATCCAGGCGCAGCCACGATCCCTGGAGACCTACAAGATGAGAAAGCACAAAGACTCCAGGGAGGAAGCCAAGTTAGTAAAATGCATTAATGTTACATGAATGTGTACAGGTGGGGAGGGAGAGAAGAATAGAGGAGCTCAGTGTATGGGATGTCCCCTGGCAATCTGAACCTACAGCAGCATAACTAAAGGTTGGTCCAAGCCAAGCCTGAGCCAGCCCTAACTGTAAGCTTTATCAAAAAAGAAAGTTTGAAGCCTATTCTTAAATATAGAGCCCGGACTGAGACTGGACAATGGTTCCACAGAGAGGAGCTTGATAACTGAAGGCTTTGGCACCCATTCTACTTTTGAAGACTTCGGGAACCATAAGTAAGCCTGCATTCTGGAAATGCAGTGTTTTAGTTTAGTAGTTTGGTACTATGAGCTGGTGCCTGACAATTTAGGGCTTTGGAGATTAAGGAGAAGGATTTTAAACTACTCTAGATTTTACAGGAAGCCAGTGCAGAGAGGTTAATATCTTCCTAGTTTTTGTCAAAACACATGCCGCAGCTTTCTGGATCAACTGAAGATTCTTAGGCAAGTTGTTGGGGCAGCCTGATATGAGGAATTGCCTTAATCCAGCTTGGAAGTCACACATGTTTGGCACATCCCAAGGCAGGATGTTCCTGATTTTTGCAGTCTTGTGTAGCTGAAAAAAGACCTTAAAATTTGTTTTGTGGGAGTTCAGGGACATAACCTGATCAAAGATGACAAACAATAACAAATTCCCTATGGTGGTGCTGGAGGCAGGGCAATGCCATCCAGAGTAACTATATCATTAGATCTGAAGTTTCTAAGGTGATTAGAGCCAAATTCTACAACTTCAGTTTTATCTGAGTTTAGTAACAGATAATTACTGTCAGATGGTCTTTATGCCTTTAAGACAAGCTTGAAGTTTAGTTAACTGATTGGTTTCAACTTGTTTCACTGATAAATACAGCTGGGTATCATCTGCATAGCAATTAAAATTTATGGAGTGTTTCCTGATAACATTGCCAAAAGGAACCATATATATATATATATGGTGAAAAATGCTTTGGTGTCTGACAAAATACCTACAAAAGTAGTCACACAATAGCCTCAGCTGTGCGGTTTGTTTGGTGCTAATTAGCAAATTAGTGTGTTAGCATGGTATTGAACTGTAAGAATGTTAGCATGTTGACATCAGCTTTCCGGCTTCTGCCTCACAGAGCACCTAGAAGAAGGGAAAACAGCATTTTTAACTCACAACAGAAACAATGTTTGTAGAATAGACGGTTCTAAACAGTGGAAATTATTTTAAAAAATTTGAAAGCATAGAAACAAGGCAGTCTGAGAAGTTTGACTGCCACCCACATTATTCCTCTCTTTATTCAGTAGATATAGAGGCACTGTCAGACTAAACTGAAAGCCCAAAAATAGTTACTGACCCCAACTGTCATCATGGGAAGTGGAGGAAATAAAAAGCAGATTAGCATTTAAATGAGCAAGGGAGTCCTCATCGCACACTCCGATCTCATTATCTCTTCCAGCAGGTGTATGGAGTGTTTTCATAGGGATCCATCTCTTCAAAAGGAAGCTGAAGCTGAACAAAACAAGCGCTCCTCTTGCCAAGGAGGACTCCACAGACTGAGAGTATGCAGCTACCAAACTCCTCTTGGCTTCAACTCAACATTCCTGTAGCCGTTCTGTAATGTTTATTAGGGAATGAAAACGTATGAGAAATTAAACAATAACTTTGTTGTTCGTGCGCCAAAGCCAAATCTCCCATTAGAGTTAAAATTGATGTTTCATTATGTGCTGTACTGTTGTTACCATTAAATGGTCTAAGATGAATTCAAATTTCTTAAGCTATGATCGATGAAGGTCAAGGGGCGTTCAGGTTTCAAAGACACATTTTCTTGTGTTCATGTATGATGACGACAAAGACATAGCCTCACAAAGGTTATGCTGATGAGGACAATCTTCCAGAGTAAGAATATCTTGTGTCTTTAAACAGATAGATATAAATCCTGGTTGCTTAAATTAATACCCTGAATTGTGGCCGGTTTGTAATATGTCGTCGTTATATTGATAGTTTTTCTCAGAACCCCCAACTCTGACTGACTTCCAGCAAACACATGAAACCAATGCTTGTCAGTTTTAATGAAAGGAAATGAAAAAGTCAAAGCCATTTTAATACAGCCTAAGCTACTTTGTTGGAGCAGAGGAGAAACTCAGTGCATAATGTGCTCACACCTACCCTCAAGAGCTTAGAACGATTATATCCCGAAGCTATTGTGCATAAAGTGCAGCATGATTGCAATCACCCTGTTAGTCGTCTACTGTAATGAATAATGTTTCCCTGGATGGCGGCAGATGAAATGACACCACTGACTTAAAACCTGCACAGGGCAACGTCACACACTGACAGCACAAACTAAACTTTTCAGTAAATGAGTCTTTGATACAGGAAACGATAGATGTTTGGTGGAGTATTACTTTGATTTTCAAGTCCTTACTTGAGATGCAGATGGACTTTTCAGCAAGATTTCTTGCCCTTTTGCAGATTTATATGCAAATATGTTGTGCTGACTAATTAATGTCTTCTTATAACAAGTATCAAAATTTGCCATTCAGTTCTTCCGGGTTCTGAAATCTCCGAACAAGTGAGGAGAGGGATACATCCATCGAACAATGTCGTCACCAACAGGCTCAGCTGGAGCCTCATAGCCTCAGTGAGCAGGTGGTTTAGGATTTGCAGGGGTGGGATTAAGATTAAAAATTAAAAAATTGCATCTGAAGAAAGGAGTAAATGTGGCCATTGGGTTTTGATGGTGCTGGTAACTCAGAATTGAGGGCTTGTTTAAAAGGCTATGTAGTTATGTCATTGTGGGCTTTAATTGTGAAATTTCTTTATAATAGTAAGCTACTTTAGGCTATATATGAGAGACACATGCACTCACATACACACAACTTTATATTTACTCTGTTTTTTCATATTAATACATACGTTATATTTATGTGTTATCGTAACAAAAATCATCTAGCTATTACAGTTCCATCCATTAAAGCTGCCAACATGGCTGAAAAGTCATGCAGCTGCAATGAAGATTTATTTTTTTCCTCGTCGCTTTGTTGCATTGGGTATCCAGAGTTCAGATCACACAAGCAGGCTGAGGCGCAACCAATGAGCCGTTAGTTGGATTAAGTTGGAAGAAGAAGCACCGCAACACCAAAGGCAGCACATTAGAAACCACCACCATTCACCTCCACGCTGAATCAACACCAGTCTGACACAATATCAACAAAAACTAGGAATCATTTAGATTTATGCCAGGGCTGTGTGTCTGATTCTATCTTTGTGTGTGTGTGTGGACCGCAGGGACAGGGCTTTGCCACGGTTATAGATCACTGTCATCCAGCCTACTGCCTGAAGGACTGCTCCATCTGAGCCAGGAACGCATCACTCTAGTGGGGCATCCCAACGGGTACCATGGGGCCCTTTAGTAATTTAGCCTGGAGTAATGGGCATTCTCCCAAGTTACCACACACACACACACACACACACACACACACACACACACACACACGAACACACACACATTTGCCATCAGTTCAATTAAGTAGGAAGAAGTACTACAAGAGCAAGGACGTATACATGGTACGTATGTAGAATTTGACTTTACATATCCTCAACCTAGTGAACAGGCGATCGCCGGTGTCACCTATGAGTACAGCTACAAACTACAAGCTTTTTTTTGTCAGTCTAAACTGAATTTTTGTCGCAAGCTGTCAGCTGAAATTCAGGTTGTTATGCTGGCAATGATCCGGCCCCTAAGAAGACAGCAAATGCCTTGCCAAAGGGCTTGTAGTTTGCCTCTGAGAAAGAGGAGCGCTTCACTCATCGACATTGACTTTCTTTGTACAGGGATTCAAAACCAGCAGCCTTAGATCAGACAGCTCTACAGTTTCAGTGTTAGAGCAAATATCCAAGGGAGACATGAGGCTATAGCAGGGGGGCACCAGATGGCTGGTAAGTGGCAACGAATTTGTGAAAGTGAAACCATTCGGAGGTAAGCTCTCCAGGAGAAAATCTCAGGAAAAAATCACAAAAAACTGCATTCTGGCCACTTTCCAAATAATCTGTTGAAAAGCACCAGGAGAACTTGGGTGTGAGGACATGGACGTTTTACATAGACTGAAAGGTTTACTCAAAGCACACGTAAGGTAACACATAATGATGTCACAGCAAATTGACAACATGGACGAAATATCCACGTGTGTGTGCTCTAAAAGCTTCACAATGGATTTGTATTTACCACAGTCATCGCTAGAATTACAATGATGACAGAGAAAACACTGACATGCTCTTATTTAGGTGAGGTTTTTGCTTTTTATCCTGGTGGAGCTGAAGCTGCAGCTGCAGCAGGAAACTTTACATGCGTCCATGTGATCATGGAAGCAGGCTTAGCAAGGCACTGAAGGTGTCCTTCTCCCTCAGCTCATGCTAGGGGGCTCTGAAAGTATTTCAAAAGCAAAAGAAATATGCAAAAGCTTCCCTTGTTCTTGGTCTGTCCGAGGGTCTCCTCCCTGTTCTGGGTTGTGCAGAATACCTCTGTGGGCAGGTGCAGGAGACACCCTGAACAGATCCTCAAACTGCCTCCGTCCTTTCACCCTCTCTAAAGGGTGAGCTTGGACATCCCCTGAAGGCCACACTTTTAAACCATTCAGCTTTTATCCACAACATCAGAGTTTCACTGATTCATTGATGACCACAGGTGAAAGTTAAAATTTAGACCGAATGCTAAATAGAAAGCTTCATCTTCGGGACGGTCTGGTACAAGGTGTGCCTCACCATGGCTGCTGCTTCACTCCATCTGTTGGTCTCCAGGTTACCCTCGCTCATGAACAATATTCAAAGATTTCCTGATTTCCTTCGCTTGGAGCAGCAGCTTGCTCCCATCCGTGGGATGGCAGTTTGCTTAAAGGCAGACTACCACAGCCGGGGAATCCTGGAGGCCACAGCAGGGGACTACAATAGAAGCATAAAACAAATAAAACTAAGATAAAACTTTATTGATCCCAGTAGGGACGACCCCAGGAGAGGCAGGCACACGCTATGGATGTGTAGAAAAATACAGACAGATGACAAATAAATCAAAGCTGGAAAGCCGGCCTCTCCTGCTCCTCTGGAAACCAACCACCAACTCTTTATCTAAAAACCCTGTTTTTGCAGCTCCCTGCACTCCTTCTGAATGCAGCCGACACTCGAGGAGTCACCAGAGAGCATCTGGAGGTGACAAGTTCCCAGAAGTTAGAGGTGGACAATGTGAAAGATGCTCTGGTGCTACTCATTGAGACACCACCATCCAACTGGACACACTGCTGCTGGCCAGTAAGGTCATGTTTCCTGAACCGATGTCCTGAATTAATCAAAATAAATCATATCATCGTCATCATATATCCTCACAGCATTTCCTCGAAAACATCTCTTCCACCTCCCTCTGCCGTGCTAATAATTGTCTCTCTCCTCACATTCTTCCCTTCCTGCCATCCTTTTCTTCCCCAGCTGAATCAGTCACAGCTCTCCTCTTTCCCTCCAAAGCCAATCTCTCCATTCACTGTTCTAATTAGAGCGTTCATTCCCAGTGACTCTGCCCCATACCTCTGCAGTGCTCGATGGGAGTTCTCCATGTTAAATAATGGATGAGAGCTAGTGAAGGACCTGTGTGTGTGTGTGTGTGTGTGTGTGTGTGTGTGTGTGTGTGCGTGTGTGTGTGTGTGTGTTTGGGCGCTGAGCGAAATCTAGTGTGTAAACAAGCAAGAGAGTGACACAGAGAGAGTGAGTGTGTTTTCTATGTGTGTCTGGTTCTATGTGTGTGTCTGGACCACGGGGACAGGCCTTTACCACGGTAATAGATCATCGTCATCCAGCCTACTGCCTGAAGGACCCCTCCATCTGAGGCAGGAAACCATCATTCTGGTTGGGCATCTCAACGGGCACCGTGGGGCCCCTTTAGTCATTTAGCCTGGAGTAATGGTCCACATGCACGCACATAAACGCACATCTGCAAGCACACACAGGCATGCAAACGCACACAAATCCGCCAAAGACACATCTGTAGTGCACTCGAAGCAACTTACAAATTCTACCTGATAATAATTCCTCATTTAACGTCCCTGCAGTCTTTTGCGCAGAACGGCTTGATGTGTTTTGTGTCACACAAAGTGTCTGTGCTCAAGAGGCAGGAGAGGAAAATGGAGAGCAGGCAAACACGAGGTGAAAGCTTCATTAGGATGATCATTAAATATGGATAAACTCATTCTGCAGATCAAAATAGAGACGGAGGAGCCGAGGCCGTAAACTGTGCTGGAGACCGGGGGGGCTGCAAATCACTGGAGAACTCGCATGGTGAAATTCTCCTACATCCTGCTCCGTCTAGGTTTGAAGTCCCAGAAAAGATTTGTGCGAGTCAATATTTGAGGGGATGCTGCAGCAGCTGCAGACTGGTTTGGAATATCTGCTTTTATTTTCTTTTCCAGTTTAAATCAGGATGCAGCTTCTCCGATTTCCTGTTGCAACCTCGGAGATGATGGTGCGTGATAGTAATTGTGTATGAGCGGGTTTAATGCACAGGGGGAAAGACAGAAAACCTATTACAGATACACACACACGCACACACACACACACACACACACATACACACACACAGGGCTGTCTGAAAGCTGTTTGTCATGGGGAGGTGACTTTGGTCAGACTGTGTCCTGTCTGAATCTGGAAGGACACACTGTTATACCCAATGACACACACACACACACACACACACACACACCTCTCTTTCTGTCTCTGTGTGTCTGGGCCAGCGGGACAGTGTCACCCCGGAATGGCAATATGTCCTTCTGTCCACTTAGCTTTGACATTTAACATGATTTACCACAAATATGTTGCAAGACTAGAATTAAAAATAATTGGTATACTTGCACTGAAAAATATATTTTTTGCATTTTTAAGGATGCACAAAAATGCCATCACATGGATCCCAATGTATATACTAGTTAAACACAGATTGGCAGAATTTTTTTTTGCAACACCTTCGTTCATCTTCATAAACACTGTATGTATATAAAAAAGCAGGGAAACACAACAACACAACATAAACTGCTAATTAGATTATTAACTTGTAATACAAATGTCTAAATATCAAATACCTTTGTCTAAGGAGTGAAACTCAAAATCTAGCTCTTGCTATCAACTACTTGTTAAAAATATCCTGACATAGTACTGCATTTAGGGCAATATGGTAGTTTGAAGTAGATGATTGTTTTTCTTGTTTTGCAGGGAAAAATCTGTTTCCCACCCACTTTGTGTTGTACTCTTCTCTGGAGTCTGTACTGTAGCTGTTTCAGCTGCAGCAGAGATACCAGAAATGTATTTCTCAGTATTTTTGACGGTATTACAAAAATAACTGAAAACATGTTTCTTCCTCTTTTCATTGTGTTAGCGACGTAAGGGAACATATCTTCGCTCCAGATAGGAATGGAAATGCAGTGTAAGCCCACATCCTCACTGAAGGAGTAACAGGTCCCATAATGCAGGTTAATTAGTAAATATGATGTGATTCATTCTCAGTTAGACAAGGGGCAGGATTAAGCATCTGAACAGCATTTATATGGCAGAAAACTCAAAGTAAATTATATGAATTTAACAGTCAGTGTACCATGGAGCATAACTATCAAGGACATTTACGTACAACAGACACACATACAGACACAGCAGAGGAGGCTCTCCTGCACCAACAACACCTGCTGAGCTGAAGTGGAGATAACGTTATCTCTGGCTATGCTAGACTACACATAATAACACTAATTCAGGGTATCCTCTAGCTACAATTAATTTATGTGTAATTATGTATGATTCAATGGTGATCCATCAGTAATGGCTCATTGCCATGACATTACCATCTCTAGAGCCACATTAACATTGTGGTTAAAAAAAATCTCGTTTCCACTGAGCACAAGAGCAACTGGTTAAAGCGGTTTGACTGACGGTGTGAGCACAAGGCCATGTGAGCAAAGCAGCCCATCTTCATCAGAAACACAGCCGTACAGGTAATGTGGAAGCAGGTTATTACCAGCCATATTCATGTTTATATTACAGGTGGTGACCTCTAGTGGCTGGAGTAATTATGACGGGACCAAAGGGAGAAGCCAGTTGACGCTGTATAAAGAGCAACACAGCGGAGGAAGGCGGAGCGGATGGATGGGTCAAACAAACACGGGACTTTCACCCAGATGACTGCTGTCCTTCCATGAAGCCGAAGTCAACTTATTTTAACTGGCATAACAAAACAGGAAGGTTACCACTGGTCCTTCATCGTCTCCATTCAACTCCAGCACTGATGTAGCACTGCGTTCACATACATACGGTGTAGCAAGCCCACTTTGTTTTGTTCTCGCTGTCTCTCGTTTTGTCCACCGGAGGGCAGCCTGCATTGTTTATAGGTTGATGTTGAGGAAGGAATATATGCTTTGAATGCACTTTTCGGCGTGATTTCCTTATTTGTGAATTTTATGATTTTGATTGCTTCAGGGAAAATGTCGTTTCCTCTGTTTTTATATGTATTTTTTCGCCTGTTTTGGAGCTGATGGCTTTATTTTGAAGACCAGTATTTTCTACTTCCTTGCTTCCTGTATTGCACTACCGGGAAAAAAGAAGCCATTTGACAACAGCATAAAAGAGCTAGCAGCAAAAACGCTAAAAGTTTAATATAGGGCAAAATGGCAACTTAAACGTCAAGGCTGTATGTATTCTAGCAACCCCCTGAGGAGGCACAAGGTCGGTGTGCCTTTCACCATCTTTCGGCGGGTATGCTACATACGGTTTACTGTATGATTCATGCTTAACATCTTGCTAGCACACCCAAGCAATATTCTTTTTTTTTTCTTTTCATATAAAGTATATATATTTTTTCTTTTTAGTGAAAAGCAGACGATGGATTCTGGGATAATTGTGGGTTTTAAAAATCCTTCCGTCCTGCTGGTACGAGCTCTCTGTGACTTAAATAAAGCTTTCTTGACTTCACCTGCTGCTCTCCGTCCTCTGTTCCTCCCTCAGCTCCCTTTAGGTATTCCCTCTACCTCTGCCCATCCCTTCATCCCAAAACACTTAACAGATTTCTCCTTCTCTGTAACCTCCTCCTCTCCACCATGCCTTTCACCTCTTACTCACCTTCTTCCCCCTTCTCCTTCTGACGTCCGACAGATCCCACCTTCTTCTTTCCCATTAATCCTCCATCTTTCCCTCAGTGTTTGTCCTTCCTCCCTCCTTTATTCTCATCTTTTTAATCACTGTCCTCTGCAACTCTTCCACCCTCCATCCAGTTTCTCTCTCTTAGTCAAGTCCAATCAGTTTTATCTATGTAGCTCCAAATCATAGCAGAAGTCTCAGGGTACTTTTCATGTAGAGCAGGTCTTAACTATATTCTTTATAATATTATAATGGTCTTCTCTGTGTTCTTGCTCCTCTACTTTTTCTCTCTCTCTCCCTTCTTTCATCATTTCTTTTCCTAGATTTTCTACCCTGCGCTCTTTGTCACTATCATTTTTACCATTTACTCACATCTCCTTCTGTCTTTCTCGTTCTCATTTCCTCCCCTACTTTTATTCCCACTCCCTCCATCTTCTTTTAAATTCTCATAATTGTCCTCTTTCCATGTTTTTACGTCACCTCTAGGTTCCTGTCAACCACCATGTGTCCTTCTTTAAGTGCTCTATAAATAAACTGGACTCCTTGTGTCTTTTCTTTCTCCTCCCCTCCCTCCATCCCTCCATCGTCCCTCCTCCTCATCCTCCTCTCTGACCTCTTGTCAGTCAGCTCTGTCCTCAGCCAGCTGGCTCGTCAGCACTAATGAAAATCCTTTACACTTTATTAACCAGGACTAATGAAGCACTCCACCACTCACACTGTGTGTTTGTGTCTAAATCTCAGGTGAATGTGGATGTTTGTATTTTGCGTTCATGCAGCTGTGTGTGTGTGTGTGTGTGTGTGTGTGTGTGTGTGTGTGTGTGTGTGTGTTGGTCAGTGGGTTTGTGTTAGTTTAAGTGTGTCTGTCTTTTAATGTTTTTGTCTGTACTTTTGTCTGACATTGACCGCTCTGATGGTTTGCCACCTTTGAGAAAGATTTTGGATATATTCATAAACACAATCAGTCGTGTGACTTTGGACAAAACTTTGCTCCAGCTGTGCATTTGCAGTGTGTGCTGTCTTCAGACCATCTCTATCGACAGAGCTGAACTGAGGAGCTAACCTTCCCTTCCTGGAAAATGTTATATTTGCCTCTCATTCACTCACACACCAGTGGCAGGCAGCCACCATCAAAGGTGCTGGTCTGACCCTCAGGAGCAATTGAGGTTCAGAGTCTTGCTCAAGGACACTTGGACATGCAGGCAGGAGGAGCTGGGGAGCTAATCGCCTACCCTGCCATTAGTGGATGACCCGCTCTGTCAAATATGGGTTTTTTATGGATGATTTTGGCCGACAATCTTAACCAACATGCTCTGGGTAACCATA
Source organism: Chaetodon trifasciatus (assembly GCA_037975065.1). NCBI lineage: Eukaryota > Metazoa > Chordata > Actinopteri > Chaetodontiformes > Chaetodontidae > Chaetodon > Chaetodon trifasciatus. The sequence goes on along the minus strand of JBBMOE010000018.1, from coordinate 592,087 downwards.
CATGATGATGTCCCTATTGCAGCCTTGGCAGTGTCTGTTGGTTGGTCTGTCTGTCAGCTGGATGGCCCACCATCGGGTATAGTCTGACATGCATGACCCCCAGAAGATGAATCCTACAGACTTTGGTCATCGTCTTATTTAATCACTAACCAGGAGGTTGACCCGTCAGGCTTTTAATGAAACGTCACTGCTGGATTGATTGCAATGAAATTTGGTACAGACGCAGTAATCACTGGTTCCTCTGACTCAAAGCACAAATTACTCTCCATTTTAATAATTTTAGGGCTTGCAAGGCAGTGCCTAATAATGAAAAATAACAGCACTTGAAGATAAACTTATGGTAAGATTGATGTTATGTTGATGCAGACTTAAAAGCCCAACTGACCGATGCTTACAACATAAGTTAATGCCGTCACCATAAAAACAAAGACCGACATTACAGATGAGAAATTAACATAGCTATCATCAGCTAGGCAAGTTAGAGAGATTGCTTATTGTGAAATTATTTCTCCATGTTTAACCCATCCTTGGTCCGTCCTTCCTCCGCGGCAGACCAGGAGCGGTGGGCTGCCAGCCGACAGCGGCGCCCGGGGACCCAGTTCTTTTCGTCATCGTTGGTCAGGCAGTGGCGGTTTTTTATGGAAAACCCCAGGTGAACACGGGGAGAACATGCAAACTCCACACCTTTCCTCGAGATAAGGGGCAGCAGGCACAGAGGGCACGGTGGAAGACACGCCCCCAGTGCCCACAGCGCCCCAGACGGGAATCGAACCCGGGACCTTCCAGCTGTGAGGCAACAGTGTTGCCACTGTCCCACCGTGCCACCAAACTACTTTCACAATGTAACATATTACATATTACTAATTACTTTTATTTGAAAGTAATACGTTACTTTACAGTATTACTGTTCATATGGAGTGATGGGTTACTCATCACACTACTTTCACCAAAATAACTGCAGAAGTACGACTAGCGTTATATTTGGCTATATAGTAATAACCCCTACTGTAGCAAGTACAGCAACACACACACGCGCACACACACACACACACACACATAGGTGCAGCTCGATTAGACTGCAGGCTCGAAGGCTGGAGGGAGCTGAGAGATGAGGAGAGCAGGTGCAAAAGAATAAAGGAATTAGAGGGAAGTCAATTTAGACACAAAGTGGATGACAAGATTATAAAACCGAGTAAGAGCTGGATTTATTTGCGGCGACAAAAGCAGGTAGAAAATGAAAAGATATTTGTGCTAATGCTGTAGTAATGGACTTGTCAAACAACAGTTTCCTCTAAGCTAGACTTTGTAAATCGACGTCTGTGTGTAACTATTCTGCGTCTTGTTGTTGAATCAGTAATTTTCTGGCTCCTTAGACTCTGTACTTCATTCTAAACAACAACACAGAAAACTAAACGACAAGCAATTACCGAGAACAAGCAGAGTTCTCCAGCACACACACCGCTTCATGGCATCAGTAATGAACACACATGATATTAAACATGCTGACCGCCGCCAGGCCACACGCATCCACCCGTCCCTAAAACACACATACACACACAGGTTCAGAGGGGCTTTGTGGGACAGCGAGGATTTGGCAGCTGCCGAAAGGTAGAAAAAACATCAGAGTGATACCACTGAGGCCGTGTGTGCGCGTGTGTATGTGCATGTGCATGTGTGTGTGTGTTGTTCAGACTGATGAACGGTGTCAGGTGGTCACTGTCAGAGGTCTCCTTCGGCCCTGCCTGTCACTCTTGCTCAGTGGCATGGGCACGCAAACACACACACACACACACACACACACACACACACACACACACACACACACACACACACACACACACACACACACACACACACGCTCTGACAGATTCTTGGCTGACATTACATCGTCACCAGGCGCTGTGCCGGGTGGACAGCAAACTCCCCAGCAACCAGACTGCCTGGATGATGTCTGCACTGCAACAACAACAACAACAACAACAACAACAACAACAACAACAACAACAAGAGGGTTGGAAAGTGGTGGGAGGAGTGGACGAAAAGGAGGGAGGACAGTTGAATAAAGCGTGATTGCGCAGCTTCAAACATCACCGTCAGCTGGTGACAGGTGACAGGAAGTGTCTGGCAAGAAATAGAAGTCACATGATCAGCACATGACCCGAGATGTAGAAAGTCACATGACGACTGAAGTATGCGTGCCAGAGGAGGTGGTGTTCCCAGCAGCTTGTGGCGGCGCCTCTCCTCCCTCGTGTGAGGTGGAGCGAGCTGGTTCATCCGCAAAGCTTTTCTCACCTGTGTTGAGAAATGCGTCGACTGAGCGGTTGTTTCGTCTTCGGTCCTTTGGATGGACCAAATGCTCGCTGTCAGTCGAGCTTTCTGGCTCTTACACTAAATGACCACAGGTGGGTGAATACAGGACATCTTTGTCAGCATGAGCAAAGGAAAACTACCATAAAACTCAACAGTGCACCTACAGGGCGGCGTGGAGGCTGCAGTCATAGGGACAGAAATGGTGCTCATTATTGCTCCATGAAGCCTGTTGACGCAGAGGAGGCACACACACATTCGCCTCATGTCGGGCAGTTCCTGTGATGAAACACACACACCCTCTGCCTGTGTGCCCGCGTCCAGACATGATGACAAAGAGCTAAATTAGCACAAGACAGCGAGCCTTCGTAGAAATGAGTACATACGGTTTGAGCATGTGTGTCCCCTGGACACAGTGTAGTTAAATTTGTGTGTTTGTGTGCGCCTGAGTGTGTGTGTGTGTGTGTGTGTGTGTGTAGTGACTTCAGACACAAGCAGAGCTCCAAATGGCAGAGCAGACGGGCGACTCGACAAACCGTTCAAAGCCACACGTGTGGACCGCAGGAGCCATTTTGGACATAAGAGCCCATGAGTGGACAGAGTGAGGGAGTCTGGAATCAAGACAAACCACAGGCGCGTGTGTGTGTGTGAGTGTGTGTGTGTGTTTGCACGTCATCTGTGCAGGTCGGCCTGGAGGGCAGCAGACATTATGGAAGGTTAAAAGCGTCCATTACCGCTGCGTTATGCCTTTTGTCACATGGGGAGGAACGCACAGCGCACTGGTGTCATTGTGCTGTTTATTCGATTAAAATGCACAGGCTCACACTCCACCTGCACAGACATTTCCACACACACGCAGAGGGACGAGAAAAGCATTGTTTCATTTTTCCTGCCGCTCATAAACAGCTGAAGTGAAACTATCGCCTGGGTTCTGTTGCAGAGGTCAGATGTTTGAAGCGATCTATGATTGTGAAATATTCCGGTTGTGACAGCCTTTAAGGAACGTTTCATACAAGCACCAAAGTGTCATGTTAAATTTCACCAGCTTGACAGACTGAGGCCATTTGAGCGGCGAGATAACAGATGAAGGACTGAATGGTGTAAATATTCCTCAGACAGCCTGAGATTGCAGCTAAAAACCAGACAGATAACATGAAGGCAGAGCTTTGGAGAACAGTTAGTCGTATATGAGGCGTCCAGGGAGGCTGTTTCTCAGTTTAATGAGATCCTAACAAGATCATTTTCATGTTATTATGACACGTTTTCTCGTTTCTTGCGCCAGATTAATTCATGTTTTACAAGAAACTCATCTTGTTGTTACAACATATGACTTTATCTTATTCTGACACTTTCTTGTTATTACATTAAATCAACGTTTAACATACGTTTTACTGAGGTAGTGACATAAAACATTAAACTCCATTTAACTGAAAGTGTATCAGCATGGCTAAAAATGGTAAATACTGTAAGTGTGTTGGTTGGGGGACACTGACACTTAACGGAAAACATTTTTTTTTCTTTAATTTGTCTTCAATTTAATTTCAGGTACCATCAAAACAACTTCAATACAGCGAATATGAAGATGCAATCAGTCTTTTCTGCCCCTTGTACTCCTTAAAGCACGCACACACGCACAAGCCCATGAGCACACATATAGACGCACGCACACACATGCACACACATGCGCAACCTGTTTCTCCGCTCTCACAGGGACTTCTCTCCCTCCCTCTCTCAGCCTTTTATAGACTGATTTAAATTAACATCTGCTGCTACTCCATAAAAAATGGAGCCTGGAGGATTCATTTCAATTAGAATAGATAAAAAAAAGGATGGCTTAATTCATTTAGAGGGAGATGAACTCTGAAAACTAGGTTGCCCTGGCCACCTGTGAGGAAGTGGAGGCAGAAAAACAACCCTGTATAATAACAAAAGCAAAGCATTCGAGCGCTGAGTCTTTGTTTTTCCTTTCAACGATGGCACAAAATCATTTGACTCATTTGTGGAGCCGCTAAGCTTTGCTAAATCAACGCATACCTTGAGACAGAAATGGCTGAAAATAATTCAGGACGTGAATACTCAAAAAAGCCTCCAGCAAGTAGAAACAACAATTAGACAAACAGGATCTTTCTCTCCCTGCTGGCAGACGTTTTCTTTCTGATGAGGAAGCGGATGAAGATTTGATGCAGACTGACAGTGCTGCAGGATTAAAAGACAAAGACGTGTTTTATCTGTCTCTCCAATGACAGTTGTTTCTGTAATGCTCTGTCTCAGATTGTGTGTGTGTGTGAATGAAGTGTTGAATTCACATTTACAGCATGAAACCACCACTCAAAAAACTCCTCAGATTCACCACGAGAAGCGTGGTGACAGACTGTGGCTGCTTTGCGTTTCTTTGTGGACATTTTTCTGGCTCTTGTGTCACTGAAATGTACTTTGTGATTATTTGTGGTGCACCTCATGGTTCTGTGTATCACCACCTGCTGTTGGCGACCGCTTCTGCTCATAGTTACACACATTGACACATGGAAGCCGCCAACTACAAGAATGGGAATTAAGAGGTTGGCTCAAAGATGGCAAGGAAAAGAAAACTGTGTGACAGTCCGAAACCCTCGACTTATGTTGAGTTTCAGCTCGTTGTTTAGCTGTTCGGGCTGCAGCTTTACCGTTTCGCTTCACTCTCACCACTCTCAGAGCATCGTTTTGGGCAGCAGCAGGCACCTGTTTTCAGAGCAAAAGCTGTAAAAACCCAGTTTACACCAACGACGCAGTTAGAGACTGGCTGGTAAACATGGCTGCATTTAGCAGCAAAAGAACCAGATATTCCCCGCAGGAGTTGGTAGAAACAAGTTCAACCTTATCAACTTAAAATGTCAATGTCAATATTGTGTTCACAGCTTGTTTCCACCCCTGCTAAGGGCCAAAAACATCATCATGATGCTCATGAGGTTGCTCAGAACCCACAACCTTTGCTGGTGCTTTAGTATGTTTGTTTCTTCATGATGCTCTGTGTTCGTTTGTGGATCCAGTGCTCAGCTCAGATGCTGAGATGTGGCTATCTGGGTGGTATTAACTAAATACTGTACATCCCCTGTCCTCTAATCTCTGCATAGGTGGGCGTCTATAAGCTCCACAAAGCCCCGGGGAAGACTTCAGCTTAGCTTTAAAGAGTTAATGTTATATACGTTGCCTCTTCAGCACACACTGTACACACAGCAGCATAATTTGGACCCCTTGTGTGTTTCCTTCTCTGGCACGGCCATTTCTAAGCCCCGTAAGCCCCCTCACACACTCACACAAGCATACACGCTCACAATTAGCCACCCACTCTGCGCATTCCTCACTTACACTGTTTGGAAGTCAACACAGCTGTGTGTATTGACATATTAATCCTTTTGGCACACCTACGCTGCGCTCTTTGGGTGATTATTAAAGTGTCACATCACATTTGGCTTCCGCGTTCAGGACTGACGAGGCTTTGAAGGATTACAAACGGGAGCTGGAACACAACACAAGCAAACATGACGTAAGCAGGCGGGAGTTCAGATAGAACCCCGATTCCAGAAAAGTTGTGTGAAACGGAGACTAAGTACAACCAAAACGTAATCATTTAGAAACAAACTGTGCTTACTGGTTTTACGAAATGCTCCTTAGCTCATGTAGCAATATTGTTGATCCAATCATGTGTTCACAAAGTGGTGAACCTCGCTTGTGAGCGACTGAGCCTTTCCAGGATGCCCCTTTCATACCCAATCATGATACTATCACCTGTTACCAATGAGCCCGTTTACCTGTGGAATGTCCCAAAAATCAACAAAGCAGATGAGCTCAAACATTGAATATATTGTCTTTAACCTTTGGCATTCTCTCTGCTAACGCAAGCAAAAAGATGCTCTTTATAACTTCAGTTCTTTCCTCATAATCTGAGAGTTATCGGGCAGATTGTTGTCTGTTCGTCGCCACAGTACAACCGCGAACTGCTAGTAGCTAGACGCAGCGTGACTTTACAAAACGCGATGCAGCCTGTGAGAGAACAGAGCACATCATACTCAATTCATGCAGTACCATCATTTTTTCAGCTCACGGTTGTTCTCAGCTGTGCTGCCGCTCCCTCTCGTGCAGCAGATGCCAAAGATCCTGCAAGCAGCATGGCTGTCTTTGTGAGGTCTGAATGAACCTCAGCAAACATTTGTGTTACAGACTCCATGTCCGAATAACAAAACAACATTGTTTTAACAGATAGATGAAACCTGCAATGCAAAAAAACTTAACTTGTGGGTTAGGGTTAGGGTTAGGGTTAGGTTTAGGTTTAGGTTTAGGGTTAGGGTTATGGTTAGGCCTAAACTGGAGGTGAATAACTGCAAATTAAAGCTGAATGCCAGACCTTTAACCTCAGGGTCATTGCTTCATTCACAATGAAGCAATGTGCACAATGCACACATGTTTTAAATTGCTCTTACACACAGACTCACAAACATGGCACCAAATGACAGAGCACATGCCTAAATGGCCTTGAAGCTTTGAGGAGGCATAAAAGAAAGCTTATGGCATGTGCAGCTCTTTGTCTTTTACACGTGAGTACTGATAGACTGTTTGTTTCACTTGTCATCTAGAAAACATATGACACGCAAGGACACACACAAAGACAGCAGATGCCTGGAAACCTGACATGGCCTTGAACAATCTGAACGGATTTCAGAGTGTTTGTGTGGAAGCTGTTACGTTCTGTCCTTCTCAGCCAACGCCTCCGGCAGGAATACCTGCTACTCTGTGTTCAGGTCCATCTGGAGGGTTCACACACATATATACTCATGGAGAAACACACACACTTCCCTTCAGACACAGCCACAAAGGTGATGTGAGTCCGAGTCACTTCTTTACCTGGAAGATTGTTGGCCTCAGCGCTGTTTCAAAGTGTCAGAGCAGGAAGGAGTTCACCGTGTGGCAGTGAAACGAGGCTGCAGGGAGATGTTTAGGATCAGACATCGGCTCAATGGGTTTCAACCAGGACTTGAAAGGGTGCAATTTTCACATGCCAGCAGCTTTTAATCACAATTTACATAATTAACAGTGTCTTAAGCTGCTGGAGGTGAAAGTTTTAGTTGTTGGTTATGACAGCCGACAAATTTAAAGTCTGTCAGGTGGCCAAACAAGATGAACACAGAACGTCCTGACTGATGGCTGACGGCGGAAGCTGTCAGATAACTAACATTATCCAATGATTCCCATTAGTTTGACTTTTATTCTGTCATGATACTACATCCATAATCTTATATCATCACACGCTAATGTCATAAAATCTGTACACCATGTATGTTTTCATTTATATTTGATTTTGTATCTTTTTATCTATCATTGATTTTATTTTGTGTCCTTTTACCGTCTATTTGTTCTACTTCTTCTGTTTCCTACCTCTCCATTTTATTCTGTTGGTCTAACTAGAAAATTAGATTAAATCAAGTTTTTTCTTATCTTATCTTATCTTAAAACACCATACACATTACACACTTGTCCAGAACTGGCAGTTTGTTGTTTTACCACAACTGGCCAAAAAGGTCGTTAATAAATAAATAAATCTAATTCCACTTATTAAGACCACAATTGTATTGGAATATTATTGAGTAATGTTAAGTACACCACATTTGTAATATCATAATAAATGTGGGCGTAAATGGTCAATTACTTCTAAAGACAACAGGCCAAGTTGACTTTTCACGCTCTGTCTGGTCCAAAATGATAAACCCAGACACAAACATTCGCTCTATTATGTTAAAATACAATTTAACTCAGCGTCTCTGTGGGCTAATTGCACAGTAATAATCGACAAATATGAAGCATGTTACCTACTGCTGCGTGTGTCTGTGTTCATTAGATTTTAGACCCGGTGCAGCAGCACTCTGCAGCTCAGAGAGGAAACGTAACAAATACAAGCAACAACAGGAGGCCCGTCGGTAATTGCGTGTTTATGTTTTATACAAAAGCACAGCATGATGCAAATGTGTGGGAATGTGTGCGCCTGTGTAAATGGAGCCGACTGCGTTAGAGGGAAAATGACTTTTTTAGTGAGTCTGCGTGTGTGTGTGTGTGTGTGTGTGTGTGTGTGTGTGTAAAGTCATAACTGCCCAACATGAAGCCAGTGTGTGTTCCTTCCCATGTGTCAAAAGGTTTCATACAGCAATAATGGACGCTGTTTGCCTTGTATTATCACTGCAACCCGTAAGGCCTACACACACAAACACACACACACACACACACACACACACACACACACACACACACACACACACACACACACTGCAACTTGGTGAATATAGAAATATGTTGCCACCCTGCAGGTGGACTGGTTGCCTACATGGTGGCATCCTCTTAGAACAAAGCAGCCTGGGATTGGACCGTTGGGGGGGGCAACAGATACAAACAGGAGGGAGAGGAGGTCAGGCGAGGAAACAGGGACGTGGAAGGAAAAAAAACAAATGAAATAAAATAAAAAGACAAAGAAGAATAAAGAAGAGAAAGACAAAGCGAGGTTTGTAGTAATTTGCATAACACAAAAATAAAAACTCCTATTCAAATTTATTCAATAATCATCAAACAAAAAAAGCGAAATGTGAAATTCTGCATAATTTCCGCAGGACAACACCTGTCATGGCACGTAATTTGTCTTGATTTTCTCTCTATTAACATAAAATACTGTTTCCATTCGCTGATGAATTCCATGTGTAAGTACTTTGCTGTGCGTTTGAGTGTTAAGCTCTTGTCAGTACACCTCAATACTTCCTGCGTATGTTTCAAATTAAAAGCCTTCAACAAGGGTCACGCCCTTTGAGCTGCTGTTGGTTTTGACTGTAAAACATCTGGATCGGAAATGTTTTCTCTCACTGACGGTAACTGCACTGAAAAAATGGTGAAGTAGGACCAGAATTAATGAGTGAGAACAGTATTTCTGAGAGTGACACAGCTGTGAGTAAGACGACTGCATGCTGTAAACAAAGAACATCAACAGCAAATTAAAGCAGATGTTAATCCAAAAACTAAAATGTGATGAAAAATACTTCATCCCGTCTTGAATATCAGCCGATAATTAATTAAAACCTGGTTCTCTCAGATAATGGCCACTATTTGGCAAATGTAAGATAAGAGGAAAGAGGAGAAGAAGAGGGACGAAGGCGGCGAGAGATAAAAGTCTTATCTTATTCCTGTCTCAAGTTCTGGGCTGTATCAACTCCATCTCACCGCTGTTCATACAAGTATCCTTATTATCGTCATCAAGCTGAGCTCAGAGTTGAACATGAAAGTTCTGACAGCTCCCAGGAGGACAGATGTGTGCTGTTGTGGTCAGATTGTCAGATACACACCTGCCAGTCACAGCCGTAAACCTGCCTGGGAGAAACACCTGAACGTAGACGCTCGTAATAATTTGAAACCTGACGACGGCGATGTGTGGAGATATGTCCTGAAGGAGCGTTTTTCTGAGCGCAGCGCTGAATCAGTGCTCTTCGGTTATCAGGACGTGGACTTCAGAAGATTGATGATCAGACACTTGGAGACTTGGAGATAAAGCCGCCATTTACTGATGCTTCCTTCCTTTATCGGGAAGGCATACGGCATGTGTGGGCTGTTTTTCAAATAGATTTAAAAAGTTTTGTTCCAGTATGAGATATTAACCACTGGGGGAAAACATATAATATAATGAGTGAGAGGGCAGTACTGAAATGCATGCTGGTGTTTCGTAAGAGGCCAGATTTTATGTAGGTGAGACGATTCAAATGGCAAAAGACAAACAGAGATTTATATTGGTGCTGGGAAGCAGCAGGAATTTAAAATCAAGTATATGACACAGGAAGTGAATATGTTGTTTGCAGTCATGTGATGTTAAACTCAGATGGAGGCAGGAAGTGAAAACTGCAATGGACGAGATGTTGGAAAGTTCTTACTGTGCTAGTTTAGATGAAATGAAGAGAGAAAGGTGCAAACAGAAAATTGGGTGTGACCTTTACGTTATGAAGAGGAGCGATTTGTTGCCTGACCTGAAAGATTTGCTGCTGTTGAGGCAGCAGATATGACAACTAGCTGCTCAGTCAGACGTCGTTCTGCTCTAGAAAACAGTGATCAGTGTTGACGTTTACATTACGGCTGTTTGCTCGGTTAACCACTCACAAAGGTCCAGTGAAAAGCCGCTAAAGACGTGGATCGTCGTGAAAGAAGAAGGGGTATGACACTGTTAACGCCGATTTAACGTCAGCGTTAGCCGTGTTGCTCGTAGCTAATACTTTAAATCCATCATCACAGATTTAAAAGAATAGCTAATTTTACACCGTTTCCACCACTATCCGACTCCGCTCGCCCACAGACAGCAAAGAGCACAGTGAACTACTCCAAAATGATGCACCAATCACACACGCTTAAGCCAACACAAATGCATGTGTGCAGAAACTGCACACGCAAGCACATTGTCACACTGACACACACACAAAGACAAAGGTTCAGCCTTCACCTCCACCGTGCAGACGTCGGAAGAGGAGGCGCGATCACTGGTGTGTGTTTATGTTTGTCTTTCCTCATCCTTGCACCTGTCCATCTATCTACCTGTCCTTCCTTTCATCTACCCTCCTCTAATGATGTGTGAAGAAGAGGAGAGTCATGAGGAGGAGAGGAGCAAGAGGGAAGGATGTGATGAATAAAACAACACTGTGGTAAAACTGGTCAGTTCTGCCACAGTGACGTTTTTAGCTGCGGTGCTTTGGGCTTACAAACAGTCTGCAACAAGCAGAAACAGAGCAATGAAACACAGACACACACTCGGATCATTAACAGGCAGTCAGAGGTCATTACCTGCAGCGCTGCAGGCTGGTGTGGACAGACAGGCTCAGTGAAAAGGTAGATGGATGACATTAACAGTTTGCTTAGGCGTGATGTGATCTCCGTTCTGGCAATATATCAGTAAAATGTCTGCAGCAATCAATGGGTGAACAGTTCAGATCTTTACTTAAACTGTATGAGTTCTGTTCATGGGAACAATCATAAGATATCTAAAACTATTACTATTTACTGTAACATGTCAGAATGTCTCACACTATTTCTGCGGAATATCTCACTGACAAATGCAAAGCACCTAAATGTATGCCAAAGGATTCCTCCCTCCAAAATGCTGCCGCAGTAAAGACCTGTGTGCTGGTTCTTCTTATCTTCATTCATCCAACAAAAACCCACATAAGAACCAGCTTTCTCGTGGAATAAAAGACCTGCGCTAACCCCGCGTTTCTTTTTGGTTAACACGAAACATGGAGGTCTATCCAAGTCATTAACCATGTGTCTAACAATCAGACAGCTTGACTGAGAGCCCCCCTGTGTATAATTTGCAGTTCTGTCCGTCTCTATTTGCTGCCAGCGCAGGCCGAGTATCACGGCTGTTAAACAGCTGACAAATAACAGGGCGGTGGGATCAGTGCAGACAGCAGGAAAAACAAGGGGCTTCAGTGGAAGTGATTGCTGCCGCGTTTCCAAGAAGGAACGGATTCAGCGTGTAATTATTTATGTGCAAATTTGTTTGTGTGTCTGTTTCTGCTCTCTTCGCTCCCCTCTCTCGGTTTCTTTTCATTCACATTTTCTATTTTTGGTTCTTAGTTCTGTCTCCCACTTGGCTTTTTTTCCTGGATACTGGCAATAAAACTGAGCATAAGATACTGCGACTCAGTTTGATTCATCACAGTGGCATATTTATTAAGCTTGACACGCAAATCTGAGTCAACAAATGCTGCAAATTGCAAAAGTAAACATGAACTGTATTTCTGAGATGACATTTACTAATGTCTCTGCCGGTCACATTACATTTCGCAATTTGTCTCCTGCTTTGAAGCTGCTCTAATCAATATAAACAAACTAAATGAGTGTGTAATGTGAAAGGGATCAATCATTTTTTATTATTCTGCACTTCCCCTCAGCTCCAAGCAGCATTTTGGCACCTTTTGGCTCATTATTTTGGTCTCAGCGCTCTCACCAACCCCATTTCCTGCACCAGCAAAGCTAGCAACGAGCTCTCTGTGAGGATTCTCAGTCATCTGCTTTTCCTAACAGGGTTCAATCAAAGGCAACTGGACTTTTGAAAACAGTTCACCTCTCATCCAAGAGGCCTCTTCAGCTCTAACTGGCTGGTGGGGAGTCCCGGGTATTTAACCTCTGTGGGATCGTTATCAAGCTCATTGATACCACCTGGGTTGTTAGTGCTCCTGCTGTTGTAACAGCAGTCGTTAGAGCTGCTGGAGTCACCTGAGGCCAAATGTGAATAGTCATAAAATCCTTTGTTGAAGGGTGGATTCTCTACACGATGAGCTGGAAGCTAAGATGTTAAGGAGTTGGTGGCGATCAAACCTGTCAGGTGAACACAAACATGAGTCCATATTAATGTAAAAAATATAAGCTGGCAACTGTTTGCCAGCATGTTCACCATCAGCTTTATAAAGTGATATGTCAGCGTCGTTTTACAGCCCGTTCTGGTGCCCATAAGGCCAAAGACAATCTGTCAGTACTACTTTAATATCTGCAGGTTTTATTTTGTGATTGCTTTCATTAAACCGTAACACACAGAAGCATCGTGCCACATGCAAACATCTGATTACATCATTTGTGATGTGCAGGTGAGCCTTTGCCATTCCTGGACATGCACGAACATTTCAGCTTACAGGCAGCTTGTGGATGCGTGTGAGACCTTGTATGTATCTGAATCTTGTGGAAAGTGAGAAAGGGATGAAACAAACAGACAGAGCTAAAGGAAATGTTTGAGGCGTTCTGGATGAATGCACCATTAGTTCCTTCAGCTTGTCACTTTCCACTCGTTCCTTTTCAAGTCTTTCTTCCAGAATCCTTCCTGCATGTCCTCTATGTTCTCTCCACCCGCCCCACCTGCCTTTAGCTTCGATTTCCACTCCATCTCCTCCATTTCTACTTCCCTTTCTTCCCTCCTCTTTGCTTTGTTTCCTGACTCATCCACCCTGTTCACTCCTCTTCTCCATCTTCTTCCTATTTCTCTCTTTTCTCTTCCCCCCAATCCCAGTCCTCTGAAACGAATGAGGAACCTGGTTCCAATACTCCTCCTCAGGCCCCTCTCTGGGATGTCATTTAAGCAGCAGGGTGGGAACACACACGCCTACACCTGCTGAGTATGCAGACAGCAGCTTTTTGATTTTGCACAGCTACTACATACAATATCACACAGAGAGAGGTAGCACACATACACAGAAACAAAGATGATTCCTGTAACACATTTTTCTGTGCAATCCAACTGTGAAAGGAAACAGTGAGAGAGACAAAGTATTCCAACAGATTGCTCTCCCTGCAGAGGAGAGGGGCTGGAAAAAGAGAGGAAAAAGCAAAATATGAAGAGAATCGCTCTGTCCTCTTAATTGTATAGAGAGTGCCTTGATGAGGATATGTTAACTCATGTCCTGTGGTGCTGCCCCAAAATGTGTTTCTATCCACAAAATTAATGATCAGGAAATCCCCTTTTGCTTTCATTTGTTTCTGTTGGTGGACCAATTCACCCTGAAAGACACATTCCCCTCTATCTACACTGAACGCATGATAGCGGTGTGGATCCACCGCACCGCTATCATGATGTGTGGGAGACTGCTCATGCAACAATGGGAGTCGACCTACGCACCATCAATCACAGATCGGCATAATCTGCTTGCAAGGGTGGCAGCATATGAGCGGGTCTCCCCTCTGCTGGGCAGGACAGAGTGGTGTTATTTGAAATGGGAAAGATTTCCTCACTACATTAATGGCCCTTCATGACAACTCCGTGCCTTAGCTTCATGCTCACTTGGCCCCAGCACAGGCTCGTTTCTACTTTTATTTTACTTGCATCTTGATTTTGATTTTTCACTAGTTCATGTCTTCATACTGTCCCAGTCTCCTTCGGCGTGGCAGCTGCTTAGAATCTTATATGCAATGGTTGGAATTGTGACCCCATACAGTCAGTAAAAATTAGCCTAAAACGCTTGTTCAAGGCACGCCCAGAGTAAACTGAAAGCTGTTCTTGAACCATTTGGAGTACAAGCATGCTTCAAATTGTGTATAATATCCCTATCAGCACTGAAATCCTTGATTTGAGGAGAAAGAGCCGTGAACGATGAAGTGAATCAGCATACCAGCGTGTTCAGAATGTCATTGGGTATTCGAAGCGTCAGTCATCTGCACAATTGGTTGTGATTGGCTTGATCTTCACCGGAGGAAGTGAAGGAGGCCCTTCCTAAAATGACTGTTTGTCTGCTGTTGGCGTTTGTTGTGCCTGCTGTCGTGACTGTATCTTGAAATGGTTTCTGGAGTGGAGTCTTGGTCTCATGGTGGATAATATGAGTATAAAGGTAAAAGTAAAGGAAAGTAAACAATAAATTGTCCCGTCCATGGGCCGTCACAACAGTGTGTGTGTGGTATGGCTGCTACCTTAGCGAGTGGTTGTGTGTATTGTTGCCATTGTCAGTGTTACTGTCGTAAGTGACATAAAAATACATGTATGTACATAAACGTTTGTATATTCAGCTGACTTTGGTAAATAAGCCTGACAGACAATAAGAAGAAGACATAGAAGACATACTTTTATTAAAAACAACACACACATGCTACAGGGAGAGACTGCACGCACGACATGCTTGGTGAAATTATTTTCTCCGCCTTTGACCCATCCTGTTCAGTCCTTCCTCCGCGGCAGACCAGGAGCGGTGGGCTGCCAGCCGACAGCGGCGCCCGGGGACCCAGTTCCTTTTCGTCACCATTGGTCCTTGCATGTTTTTAGTGGGTTTTTTTAATCCAGGTGAACACGGGGAGAACATGCAAACTCCACCCTTAAAGGGCAGCAGACATAGTGGAAGACACGCCCCCAGCGCCCCAGGCGGGAATCGAACCCAGGACCTTCTAGCTGTGAGGCAACACTGTAACCACTGCACACCATGCCATCCAATATCTATTTTTAGTTCCACATTTTCAGTTTTTTACATTTTGAATTCATCATCAGTGAGCCTTCATGGCCAACAGGACCACAAAGTAGAGTATTCAGATGGTAATTTGCTCAGACAAACAAGCATTTGTTCTCTAAAAGATTCTTGAAGAGATATAAAAAGAGAAAAAAGACAAAAAGGACAAGACGCAAGACAAGAGGAGAAAAACTGACAGCATTCCTTTATGGCATTTTTCTTTTGCCAGCCCACGGTGAAGACAAATGGAGAAGGACAGAGAGACGAATCATTCTCCCTTTGTGAACCTGCAGTGAAGCGTAATGGAGAGAGCTAGCAACAGTGAGAGTGACACGGAGAGCGAATATTCTTCATAGTGATTTTACCATACGAACCCACAGAGAGAGGAATTGAAAAGCAGGAGGAGGGAGGCGCGGTAGGAGGATCTCATTCCTCCTCCTCTCATCAGCCTCGCAGGGCCGTTAGCTGCGGCTGAAAAGTCATGGGTTAAATTGTTCAAATGGTCAGTGTGTGTGTGTATGTGTGTGTGTGTGTCTGCATCTGCAAACTCTCATCCTCTAAAAATGTCCAAAAAGCTTGTTACTGCTGTGTCTGGATGACGGGGAAATATAAAGACAAAACAATGATAATTGTTGTTTTCAAGAGTTTTTGGGAGGAGTTTCACGCATTAGCTGTAACAGCTAAGAAACACAACTGGAAGAGCAGCAACTCGAGCGTATCGTATGTGCTGCAAGTCGTTGTTCAATCTGAATAGCTCGTGCTTATTGATCTTTGAACTTTCAGCGTTTCAAACTGGGATTGGTATTTTTAATTTCCACCTCTTGATGTTAGCCTTGTGTGCGTTACACTTAACCACACAACCACAAGGCCGTCCTGTCTCTCCAATGTGACACACACAAAAAAAACTCCATTCAGAGTAAATTGTAATGTTTTTTGAGCATGAAAGTGGGATATATCCTTAATCAAATATTCAGAACCAAGGCAGCCGGTGCCATTTAAGTGCAGAGCTTTTAGGCAAAATTTACATACAACAAAGAGGGAGAAAACTGAGAGAGATTACAAAGTAAGGAGAGCAGAGAAGAAATGAGCATAAACTACACAGAGGGCAAAAAGGGAAGAAGCTGGAGATGGAGTGAAGAGGAGGGAGGCGGAGGAAGTGGCAAGAGGAAGTAAACCAAGAACAGCATTAGAAAATTAAACAAAGGACAAAGGAATCAGATGGGGCAAGAGACGGACAAAGTCACAGCAACAGCAGGGAGAGATGAATAGAAAGGACTTGAGTGACCAGAGTCTGAGAGAGGGTGAAAAGTGAGTAAGAGAAGTGAAACAGAAAAAAGAGGGATAAATAGATGGAGCGTAGAAGAGAGAGAGCGAGAGTCAGGAGAGCAGCTTGTCGCTAAGCTGCGCATTGATTTGACAGTTCTATTATGAAGAAAGATGACTGGTAGAAAAGTGGAATTTGAGCAGATCGCTCTTTTCTCTCCCCTTCCCGAGTTGTCTCTCGCACTTTTCTCTCTTTCCTCTTTGTTCTCTTACTCCATTTCCCTCAGTCCTTCCCTCCACTTAGCTCTTTTCTCCCTTTCTCGTCGTCTCCATTGCTCCCATGTGCCTGCCACCTAAATGAAAAAGGAGCGCTCTAATATTTTTGCCCCTTCTGGATGATTACCATTTTATCTTTCAATTACCAATAAGCCCTCTCCTCCCTCACCTCCCTCTCTCTGTCTTTATCTCACCCCGAGTTTCTCTCTCCATTCTCCCTCCTTACTCCCTTCATCTTTCTTGTATTTAGCCTGTCCGGTTCTGATCCACATCATTACAGAGGAATAAAAAGACACTTACTGTATTATTTAACTTAAGCTTCTCCAGGTGACAATGGAAACACCACGGCCAATTCGTGATACTGATTTTAAAACTTAAAAATACTCGATATACACCTTCCTTTACAGGATCAAGGCCTTGATGGCAAATATTTAAAGAGGTTTAAAGGGAGAGTTTGAATTTTTGAAGTGTGATTGCATTAGCTTTTTATCTATAGTCAGTGTACTACATACAAAAGATGGTGGTCAGCATTGTAGGAAGCAGAGCAACACACTGCTGTGTGCTGATTGGAGCAGCAGCAAACACATTTGAGCCACCTAAAAAAAGGCACGCCAAAAACATTAATATAAATTAGCTCCATAAATTAGCTTGAATTAGCTCTAACCTGACCAGCCACAACATTTAAATGCTGCTAACACATTAAGGCATAATTAATAATGAAGCAGTAACATATGCATGATAATAAAGCACTCTGAAAGGGGCCATTCTGCATAATGAGCTCCACTGTTAACTACTAATAGTAAACCTAGATGATAGTCTGAAATGTACCTTAGGCAACCTCTGAATGCAGGATTTTTTACTTGTAATGGAGTATTTGTACATGGTAGTCACAATATGTAAATACTGTAGTAGGCAGTACAAGAAAAGGATCTGAATACTTCCACCACTGCTTAGACAAGCAAAAAAAAACTCATATTTTCTTTTGTATTATATCCACATTCTCATTTTTTAGACCTGCAAGTCAAATTGTCCTTGAGCTCCTCCAACAAATGTTAGCCCCACAGCATTTGGAAAAGTTCAAAGTACTGCTCGAACTGTTAAATAGGCCAAATACAGCTGAAAATACAGAGTGCTTTTTGGAGGTCCACGCTATCGATTAAGTCTGTGTAGGTTTGGAGGAAGAAAGGGGTGGTTCAGGCATTGTTCAGTGAAGGAAGGTTTTCAGCTGACAGGACAGACGCTGGAGGAGCTCTGCTCAGGTGGCTCGTTTGACACGGCCACTGTCAAAAACAGTCGAAGAAGCCTGTCGACTTCACTCATGATGTCTTGTCCCTGTGCTGCCAGCATGGCTGCAAGTCTGGCCACCTTTGTCACCCGACTGATGGGTCTTACAGCGGAACTGTTGTGTGCCTGCAAAACGGCTGGAAACACTGACAGCTGGACAGGCGTTCCATGTCAACAGCACCTGTGTACATGTCAGCTGCATTTTGGGGTGCTGATGCTGCTGAATCCCAGGGTACTGTTTACTACTGGGGGGAGTACCTGCTCCATGCTCATCAGCAGATGCGGAGTGGGTTGATTAAGCCTGCCAGTCAGCTCAGAGGTGAGCAGGTCGACTACCTCAAAGAACTGGTTCCTGTAGCAGTCCTCTGGATTTTCCCACTGATGAGGTGCATCCCCATCCTTGTAACAGTGTAGAGCGTGCCGTGGCCGGCATCTGGCCCAGGTCGTTAATGACCGTTCTTTGGGCATCTCCAAAGATGCCAGGGAATGCCTCACAGGACCTCACGTTCGTGTCTGGGGCATCTACACTGCTGTAGACCGGGGGAACCGAGCCACATCCTCTGCAGAAGAAACGGTTTGAGAGACGCTTTCAGTCCAAGGAAAACACTGAATTGTGTCCT
>JBBMOE010000018.1:543372-568372 GCA_037975065.1 Chaetodon trifasciatus | reverse complement strand
TGTGGCCCATTGAGACGTTCCTGCTAACTACTTTACTCTCTGTTTTATAATATACAATGTATGCTTTTTGGAAGCGCCTGAAACCGACGGCATGAAAGTTTGAAAAATGACATGAGGCCTGAAAGGGTGCACATAGTATCTCAGTGTGGTCACATCTCAGTTCACCCTCATTATCACAAGCAGCAGGTGGGAGGAGCAAAGTCAGTTTTGAGGTAAAGCAAAAGTTTGAATTAACCAGATTTCTGTCCAAAGAAATGGAAAACCTGCTAGATCCAGGCTTCTTGATTAAAATGCATTTGGCCCCTTTTGTTAACAATTTGCCGTTTCTTCACCCTTTTGTCCCTTTCTCTGTGACAGTAAACTTGGATTTCATCAGTTTGGACTGTATCACTTTGGAATAGTGGGCTTTACGAGCTTTACACTGATGAATCTGCACATCTGACACATCCCTGTTTCTCTGGACATAAGAAAAAGAGCTCAGCCATCCTCTCCTCCTCTTTACAGTTTGGGATTTTTGACATCTTCCAGAATGACCCTGGACAAACCCCAGCATTCATGAACAAGGCTGAGCATTCTGGACATTAACCAAGCAGACAGAGTGATAACAATTGTCCAAGGTTTCCCAGCTCGGAGCTTGAGTTGAAGTTCCATTACCTCACTTTGCTGTCTAACAAGTACCAACCCATTACTCAAAGGCATAAAATCCATTCTCATGTACGCAGAAAAATATTTTAGAAACTTCTCCCTCATTGTATAAAATTAAATCTATTTCTCTTAGGTTTGGTGTGGGGATGTAGCTGCAGCAGTTCTGAAACCATCATCCCTAAAAATGCCCTCTATATACAGCTTATTACTACCTTTTAAGGCACAGACACCATGATGTATGACGATGTGGATGGTGTATAATGCAGGCTGGCATGCAGTCATTATATGTTACAGGTTGGGTGCACATTATGGATCAGCACTGTTCTGCACGCTGCAGGTGTTAGTGCAGGAGTGTGTATGTGTCTGTGATTGTCTGCGTGTGCATAAGAGTGTGTCTGTGCATATGCGATTTGCACGAATGAGTATTTGTATACATTACACGTGCATTTTTTGTGATTCTATACATTAGTGTGTGTGTGTGTGTGTGTGTGTGTGTGTGTGTGTGTGTGTGTGTGTGTGCAGTGTATATGCATGCTAATGTGCCTTCATATGACCCTGAAATCCCTGTCTTTTGGTTAATGAGGCCTGAAGATGAATGCTGTTGAGATACTGCCAAGAAGAGGATGATGATGATGATGATTATGGTGATGATGATAGGAATTATTCTTGTTTGTGTGTGGTTGTGTGTATACCTATGTGTGTGTGTGTGTGTTCAAGAGGTAATGTCTGAAATGAATGAAGCTCCACAGCAAGTCATAAAAATGTCTGATGAAGATTATGACGCATACAAACCATCACGACCCACCACACTCAATCATTTAATAAACTCCAAATATTCTGATTGGATCCCATGTGCCCTTGTGCTTCAGTAATGCAGAGGAAATTGAGTTATTTCATGAATTGATGAGAGGAAATCTGTGTGTAATTAATGGGTCATGGGAACAAACATGAAACTGGTTGCAGTCATTATTTGATTCAGAATTTAATTAAAAACACTGAGCATCATTCATCAAATACCATACTATTACATTTGTGTGGAAAGCATGTGTAATAGCTACATTAGCAGAGGGAGGGGGTTATACAGCACTCAGCCTTGAATTGAAATTTAAGTCATCAGGCAGTGAGCACTAAGCATTTTACAATGTGGTCAGGGTGAACGCAACACAGGTACGATGTGTCATCGATGTCATGCATTATGGCAAGAAAAGCAAAGCAGATATGGAATGTCTTGCTTTTAAGGAGACAGAAAGAAGGAGTTTTTTGTGTAGTAGAAGGTAAGCAAGTGTAAGCCTAAGTTAGTTTATGAGGACGAGCTTGCAGTGATGAAAGAGGCTGTTCTCAAGAGTTACTACAGCTCAAAACATGCTAAACTGGATGAACTACAAGAACAAATTTGCTTGGTTAAAGTTAACGCTCTTAGGCGGAGTTTGGGTGCCCAACAAGTAGCTTTCACAAAACCACATTCTGACAGAAGCATGAAAGAACAATTGAGGTCTTTGTAAGCCATGCATGGCAAAATGGTGAGGCTTTGTTTGAGCATGTGCAAAACTCCTGCAGCCATTTGGTGAAAGATTTCAGGACATAAAAAGTAAAAGGAGCTGAACATATTAGCGGCACTGTTTAATGTGGAGCCAGCTAATGTGCCTGACGACCTACAACACAAAATCATCGCAAAGCAACGACAAGTTGCAGTCGAAGGTGAGCAGGTTTGCTTGAGCTGCAGGTAAGCGGCGGAGGGTTGAGTGGAGATAGAGGTGGGGTGCATATTCGCAGATCCACACATACTAAATGAAGGCAAAGGTGTAGAGAATTACATAATTATGAAAAAAGTTTTTCATAATTATGTAATTTTGATGACCATAGATGAGTGTTTAAGGCTTTAATCAATGCCAGGACTTTAGTATAATGTACCTATTACAGGAGAACTGATGTATAACCCAGGTGGTATTCAACAGATGCAACACTTGGGACATAGTTTTGACCCACATGCAGCTGCTGTCCCCGAGTCAATTAGCCCACATACTGTAAGTGAACACAAGCAACAGCTCATGTGAAACCTAAGGATCATTGCTCACACAGGCCCCACTTGTACTCAGCTTGGCCCCATTAACCTCCACATGGGCAGACAAACATTAGGCCTGTATGCAGCCAGCGGACAAATATGGCCCATCAAACTCATGTGTGTCCACATCGACTGGGTGCTGGCTGGGTGCCTAATTCCCCTCTTGCTTCATTCATTCCCTCTTCCAGCCTTCCTTTCCAACTTTGTCCGAACAGCCCCCCGCTTCTTCCTGTCCTTGCACCCTCTATCATTTTCTCTCCTCTCCATCCTCCATCTCCACTCTTCTCCAATCCACTCCACTCTCCTCTTTCTCCTCCTATCCTCTCCTCTCTGCTTAAGACATCTTGCAGGGAAATGCTGCTTATTTTTCTGAAGGTCCTTGAAGCTCCAGCCATGAACCGACTGAAATGCTGGTGCATGTGTGTGGGTCGGCCTGGGTGTAAAGCGGCCCAGTGTGAGCATAAAGCTGATGTGTTGTCAATACAAGCGCACAAATGCACGTGCTATCTAAGGATCAGTGGCCAAGGCTGTTATGTACTATGTAGAAAATAGTGGTGACCAGCAAACAGTTTATGCCTGAGTAAATATTTGTATTGCTGTCCATGTCTGAGAGAAAACAGTTTCAGTGCTGCTTCTCCAGCTCAGCAGAATATAACAGTCACTCCCAAGTCCCACGTGCTGCTATTTGCAGTGATGCACTCACGATTGTTTGGTAGCTCAGGAAACTATGCTTCTGTCGACACATCAATGTAATGTTACACCGGCTCAGGTTATGGGAGCAGAAATCTCATAGGCCTGAAGTGGCCCTGCTTGCTTCTGCTAACGTTAGCTTGGTGGTGCTGGCTAGCAAAGCTATAAGCAATGTTGGAAGGGAAGGTGAAAGTTATAGTTAAAAGTGGAAGTGCAAGATTAGTGATGATCTGTGAGACAGAGACCATATATGTGTCTGAATTCGTTACTTTTGCTCTGACTGATATTTTCATTACCTGTACCTCTCTGGTGTCTTTCTGTCTTCCCTGATCCTGCACTGTCACTTCATTCAACATAAGAGCAATGCACTTATGAATACACTTAGCTGGTTTGAATAAATAAGTCACAGGTTTAACTCCTCCAACTGGCCTGAAATCTTCTGCGAAAAGCCAATAAATGCACTGCAGACACGGCAGCTGACAGAAAAAGGAGGTCATATTATACAGAGAAATATTAGCTGTTCCTGGGTGAATAAATGTTAAAGTGAGTTATAAAAAGAGAAATGAAGGGCAACGAGAATTCTGAGCTTTCAACTTTTACATGGAGTCATTAATAACACCATCAAGCGCATCATATTTAATTAGGAGAATATTTTACAAACGGCAACTGTTTACCGCATACTGCCTTTAGAAGTTCAATTAGTTGATAATTAGCCTGATCAGCTATAATCAGCAATCAATACGCACATTATTAAACCATTAATCAAGAAAATAAGCAACAGCAGTCATCATCATACAGCTGTATCATACTTTTGGAGTAACCTTATGCCAAACTCCCTTTAAGAAATAAGACTTATTAACAATTCCTTAAGTGTCTGTTGGAACAAGTCACTCTAGAAACACAAGATAAAGGGTGTCACATATCAACAGGCTTCTTGTCCATTCGGCATCAAAATAATCCATAAAGATGAACTGTATTTCCATACAAACCAGCCTCCGTTGGTTAGCTGTGCTATTTTAGTGGGAACGAGAGGTGAACTGACCCATAAATTAAGATTTCTCAATAAAAGAAGTGCTGGTTGGTGGATCAGATGCGTGCTGAATTTGTTAATTCACAGTCTACGTTGATGACATTCAAGTTTTCTCTCAAAGTAACGACCCGGTTTGCTGCATCCTGTTTGATGTTGGACAGCGTGCGCCCACCTTCTGATTATGCTTAACATGTTGTGTTAATCTAATCTACCTGAGATACAGTCTATGTTGGAAGTAAATGTTATCTAGGCCTGCAAATGCGGAGTTTCGGATTCAACGTATAGATGAAGTTTAGGCTCTTTGGGACTTGTGCTTGTCCTCTCCAATATATAACATTGTTTTCTGGTGCTTGGATTTTGTGTTTTTAAAACTATTCCACCCCAAGTTGATTTGCTGTCAGCTAGATTCTTTGGTTGTCCACATAAAAAGTCACCAGAGTGCAGGAAATGAAGTGTCTAATCATCAGTATGGTGCCTTTGTGGCCCTGATTTAGAAAAATCTGGGATCTGCTCCTGTAATCACATTCTGATAGCATGAAAAGACCAAGTCCAGCTGCCAGGTGCACTCTTACCACAAGGTCCATTTAGCAGCTTTTTGTTGTATCACGGTCTTCCTCGGTCAGAACTTCATGTGTTAAAATTGACATTTTTCCATTTACCATTATGAGCACTTCACAAAAAGTTCATTCTTGATATTGAAAACATTATTTGACAGTATTTTGTATCGTTCAGTCAGAGCACATGATCCTCCTCAGCAGATGGCGTTTACCTTGTTTGCATAGAATAGCATGCAAGGTTTTTCCATTTTACGTGAAACTGAAGTATTTCTTGATCATATTGAGATTTTCATTGATTCTTTTATGCTCTCAGTCTCATCTCACCGTTTTTTATTCTACTTTAGATCCCAAAGCTTTCTAGTTCATGTGTATCGACTATTTGAACTTCTTAAATGAAATGTGAGTTTGAATGTTTCTTCTCACTATAAGAATCGTATTCTGGCATACAGAATTTACTCAAAGTGCGTCAATGTGGATTGAAAGGTTGATCATATTCAAAGAAACTCGAGAAAATAACTAAAATTACCATATTAAAATAGTTAACATAGCTTTTCATTTTGTGTTGTTGAACTAACGTCGCCTGGATATGAAGTCTTTACACTGTTATTGCTTGATCTATCGCATACATTCAGTGGTATCATGGCGCCATCTAGTGGAGCCTTCTTTTACAAGTGTTCCAAGTCCAGACACAAGAGTGGTTCATGCTGTCACTCCCAAACTGAATGACATGACGTCAACACAAACTAACGCAAAAAAACGCTAAATTTTATTTAATTAAAGGCCCTGGAAAGTTTTTTGAGTGTTAAAGTGACTAAAAAATCTAAAGAATTGCACAATGTGCGTTTAGTAATGAGTATTATTTTGTTATACAGCCAAGATCTAAACCCACATTTTGAAGTTTTCAGGTTTTGAATATTAAGTTCAGAAGCTGTGATGCTGTTTAAAGGTTTGATTACATGAACAATGTATATTAATGTTGTGTGTTAATGTTCCAGATTCGAGGGGCCGCCAGGTTTCACTCTTTAACTTAACCTGCTTTTTGACCAGGATAAAGGCGGCACGTCGAATGAGCAGCAGTGCCACATTTTGTGAAATCACATCGTCTGTCA
The DNA here is from genome assembly GCA_037975065.1 of Chaetodon trifasciatus. NCBI lineage: Eukaryota > Metazoa > Chordata > Actinopteri > Chaetodontiformes > Chaetodontidae > Chaetodon > Chaetodon trifasciatus. The sequence goes on along the minus strand of JBBMOE010000018.1, from coordinate 562,279 downwards.
GGCGGCCTCATGAGGGCAGATGTCGGGAATAACAGGAAATGGAAACTCCAGACTTTCCTTCTTTACAATGGACTTCATTTATTGGCTGATCATCTGGCATACGGTCAAACAAACAACCACACTGGTACAATCATTTGTGCAATCGATGCATGTCTGAGATGAGATGAACTAAATGTAATACAGAATGTTACAAAGCAGCTTTTGGACAAGCTGTTCATTTGTAGATCGTTTTGGTTTTATTAACAAAAGTGGAAACACTGTTTTTCACTGTATTCTTTATTTTGGCAATAGGACTTTGTATTGATTTATCTTGCTGCAAGAAACATAATATTTCAGTGGGCGAGATGCAAAATGGGTCAAAGTCATTTTAAACCAGACTGAAAAAAAAAAAGTTATTTAAGAACAGTGGCTGCTGAAGAAGATGTCTCGATGATGACATCCATGGTTACACTTTAAAATCAGACAATCATAAACTGCATACAATCCACTTTTCCCATGAATAACACTGTTGATGTCCCTCTGGTATAAAAGGAAAGTCATGACTTTAGCCTGCTGAAAACTGTAAAACAAAGCTTCACTGTAAAAACTCTCCTGATAATCTGTAGTGATGTGTGTGTTTCTCTGATAGCACAACACACAAAATATGCTTCAGTCCTCACAGAGACACACAAATACAATCATATAAACATGAACTCTTTGCCAAGACTCATCGATGGAGTTCTGTGAGTGATGACTACACAACCTCAAAACACGAGAGCAGTTCTTTAAGAAAGATAAGTTGGTCGTTAAATTTTCATTTCTCATTGGCAGGCACTCCCACTGCTGTATATCATACAGATGGATGAGTAGCTCGTGCAGTCCTGTAGGGGGCGATGTGGGGTTCCATTTCTGCAGGGGGAATGTTAAAGAGCCGCATTCATGATTTCACACATTGAAACACATATTTTGTGCTGAAAGCTGGAATTTAGATCACATTCTTCTAAGTATTTTTTATGTTTTGTTTAATTCAGTTTGCCGTAATGAGGTCGATATTATTCTGGAGGTGGTACATAGCTCCTGTACTGTCCCAAAAACAAATCATAACACTGCACGGTGATTTGGACTGAACACAGTTCAACAACATAGGAACAATATGGAGTGTGTGATGGTACATAAATGGCCTTATATGACTGTAAATGGGCTAAAATCTGACATATTCTAAAATATAAACTCATATTCACTTTTTTAACCATTGTACTTTGTGATGCATAAAATCCTGCAGCCTCTTCTGAATGTCTTTGTTATTCTTGTAGTTATTAATGTGAAGCACTGAGTCAGCTGATCACTGTAATTTAAATCAGAAAATGTAATTTTCTTCTACAGTACATGTTTAATTTTTGTACCTTTCACAATAAGTATTTGAATTTTGTTTTAGTTTTCTTCTTTCTGGTTTCTGAATAGAACATTTTGTCTTATTTTCTTACTGTGCAAATCAGGTAAACTGCTAATTGTTTGAGGCTACTGACTGATTCTGACTGGACTGAGCCTGTTTCAGTCTTCAGTGCTGCCCATCAATCGAAGTAATAGTTCTGCACAAAGACGGCGTGGATGCCTCTGTAGACCGGAGAGAAGTTGTAGATGAGAGCTTGCTCTTCCTCCACAGGGCTGGAGAAGCTGTGCTGATTCTTCATGGCTGGAGGAGAGTGCAGAGACAAAGCAGAGCGTGAAGCTTCGCCCATACAGCCACACTCTGTTTCATTCATAACGCACACAAAGACTGTGAGTATTAAATGAGCTCAGAGTGTTTGTTTGTCTCTGTCTTACACGTGTGCAGACCTTCATCGACTGCATTTATTTGATTTGTGCACACGTCACTTCAGTTCAGTTGCACTTGCACAATTCAAGCGTTCTGGCAGTTTAGATCAAATAGTCTACAACTATAATTCTGTTACCAGCCACGAGAAAAAATGGCATAATCAATTTATGTGATTCATTTTAAGCCAACATGGTGGAGAATTAGAAAGCTGGTGAAGACTGTTGAAATCTGCAGGAGGAGCAGAAAATCTGTTCAAGCAGGCAAGAAAAGGCTCAGACTAACTTTCCAGCACATTTCCAGTGAAAGCAGTGAACTATCCGTTTGTAGGTTTTCTGCTACGACACGAGCAAGACAGGAAGTAGACAAACAGCGATGGTAACAGCCTGACGGAGAAGCATAAAGATGAACCACATGTTACCTTCAGAGACAAAGAAGCTGGCAGTGTAGAAGCAGGCTCTTATCGCAGAGGTGGAGTGAACCATGCCCGGCTTATCTATCCACTCAAAGGTGCTTTTCTCAGGATGCCACTGCACTGCATAAAATGGGTAGCGGGAGGCTGAGGACGAGCACAAAGAAAGAAAGAAAACTCATTCATGCATTGAAAAGTTGTGCCACTCATCTTCTTTCTCATCTTGAATCTGACGAATCAGCATCGCTCTCATTAATATGATAACAAAATCAGTAAACCTATTGGGTGATGGTGCCATCTGGTGGACAGCTGTGAATGCTGGACATGCTGAATTCAGCCATTTGTCATTTGTTGCACTAACTTTTTGTGTTTATGACGGCTGTACAGTGAACTACACGAATGACGTGACACTCAAACTGCAGTGCAGTCAGTGGTGGTACCTTCCATGGTGGAGATGAATTCCTTCTTCCCGTCGTTGTTAGTTGACAGGACCTTGTAAAACCTCTTCAGCCTGGAATTTCGGCTATAGTTCTGTAGGTTCAAAGGCAGAGATTTTATATTAATGCTGTTGTAGCTGCCCTGGCCTTAAAACATCTGCTCCCTCAGCATCGATTTCCACAAACTCAGTGCAAGAACGTACAGTTTGTATTTACAATAAATGCTAAAAGATCACATTTCGAGCTGACATTTCTTTAATGAAACACACTAAAATGGTGTGTATTTGAACTTTTTTTTCAATTACGACACACTGTTAAGAACCACATGTAGCTTGTAGTTACAAGGCTCTTACATTTCAAGGCATGGATGGGGGTTGAACCCATGATCTTTGGTTTACGAGACCAACGCCTTACCACTTGGCCACCACACCTGTCAATGTCTTCCATCTGTGAGATTGTATATTATTATTATTAGCCTTCATTTCCACCTCGTGCAGGCGTGGTGGTCCAGTGGAAAGGTGTTTGTCGTGCCTTTAAAGTTCATCTAACTCCCTTAAATAATGAATGTGAAAAAAGGAAATGTGGTCAACCTACCTCTTAGGTGTATTGCATCAGTATGCTTCAGACAAAGTGCTTGTCAGATCTTTGCACATGGTTTGAAGGCTCCTCTCACCCATGTATTCATCAAGCTTTAGCTGGGGAAGCTGACGACCCAACACGCAGCTTGTTTACTGCAGAGTGTGATAATGTATGTACAGCTGCAATTGGAGATAGTTCCAGGTACTTGAGGTGATGACATTAACAGCACTGCATATTTCTATAACTCGTTCAACATAAACTCATTGTGGAGGACCAGTTACGAGCTGAATGCAGTTCCTTACAATGGGACCGTCTTTGGCAGTGGCATGGTGGTCACTTTGCAGTTTGTAAGCAAACCATCATGGGTTCAGTCCCTATGCCTTTAAAGTTTCTCTTGAGTGTGTTTATATCCAATCTGAATGCTAACTTTCTCTAGCAGGGTGGAGCAAGGCTCACTGAACTGCAGACTTTTGGACCAAAATATTTATGGTGTTGCGCTCGGCTGAACACTGATGGTGCATATCAGATTGTTGGTTTTGTCAAACACTTTGTTTGAAGCATACTGACACCCCAACTACACAAAAGAGGGGGGGGGCAGAAAATACCTGCACAGACAGACTCCAGCTGTGGAAGTTGGAAGTGATGTTTTCCTCGGACAGAGACTGCAGCAGATCTTTGGGAAAACTCCGGAACAGACGACTGGACTGGGCCGCTGGAGGACAGAAACAGAGGTTCAGACAAGCAGTTCACACAGTACGGTAGACAGGAAGTTACATTTACTTTTAAAGTTAATTAGAAAAAGCTGTTTAATATGGAGTTACTGTTGGAATTTGTCCTTTGTCAGAAGGATGAGGGGTAAGGTACAGATGGTATAAAATACTTCTTAAACTTAGTAAGTGTCATATATTATGTGTTAGTTCTTTCTATGACTGCACTGGGCCTAAAAGTTTTGCATTATGTGAAACGACTGTTTGGTCATAGACCTGTCTGTCTGATTTGCGTGGGATCCACCCACATCTGCCCACATTTAGCACCATGAGAGATTCTTCTGTGGCTCGAAAAGGGATCACAACAGCAAAGGTCATTTAAGTAGGAATATTTGCTCTTAAGAAAATTTTCTAGGAGGATTACTATTCAAAGAATCCCACATCAAATATATAAAAAAAGAAATGGTGGTGGTCAACACAAACACAAAATACGCAACTAGAACAATGTCAGTAAGTAATTTAGAAGAAAAAACAAAGCTGCAACGTTCAGGAATAGGATGAAGTATAGGGTGATTGTTCTGGTTTAATAGAAAACTCTGCAGGGCGCCTTAAAGAGAGGAAGCACACAGACCAGAGGAACTTCTTCACAGATAAACTGCAGCTAAAACAGGTGCTTAAGCTGCCCGGCACGTGCATGTCAGTCACCTATATTACAGGAAGTAGGTGTGTCTGATGGTGTCCCAGCATGCACCGGGGCATTTCACCTGTGCTGCTGCACTAGAATTTACAGATGTGCTTTGTGTTCTGTAATGTTTCCGCAGTTGTTCACGTTGTTGTACAGCTCAGGAATGCACCTTGAGCGACGTCTGTGAACATTTATTGAGATTCTCATCCGTAACGAGAACTCGCAAATTTGTGATATTGCGCTGCATAAATAAAACTGACTTGGCACGCTCCTCCATGCAGGTACTGGCATTGTGTGGATGTTTTATTTGGCAGATAATCATTACACTTGTGTTACTGCAATTAAACATAAATTGAGGGGGAGGTGTGACACTTGATCACGGTGTTACTATAACTAGCAGACACACTAGAAATCTGACCTTGAACTGAACTTCATGGCTTTAAAGCTCAATTAAACCATGTGTGCAGCAGGTTCAAGTTAAACCTCAGTGCAGTTTAAAGCACTGCTTCTGAGGACACAGCAATAGGGTGCAAGTGATCATGTGACTATTTACCCAGACAGCACAGGTTTAAAGTGTCCCAAAGCTTGAAACACATGCATGCTAATGACAGAGCGACAGCCGCTCTTTTATGTCAAAAGCATGTTTATGAGCGCGTGGTTGACATTTGTTTTCATTTTCATTTTTGCTGTCACTGCATCGTCTGGAAATCTGCACAAAACATTTTGAATTTTGCTGATAGCAACGACAAAGACAGACAAAAGCTAAAGTAAACAGCTAAGTCGCTGCTTTCACCGCTGCTTTATTCAAGAGCGATTTCCTGTTGCATTCGTCTGGAATCATTTAGCACCATGACTGCTGCCGTGAAGCACATGGGCATCACAACTTAACGGTAAATGAAGGCAGGAAATTTAACTCCTTGTTTTACTTTGTTGCAGGTTTCCAACAGAAGGGATTTCTTTCTATTGTCAAAGGAAAAATGTTCCAGGTCTGTGTGTCGCTCAAAGCAGATTATTTACAGACACTTCTCCCTAATTGTGAAGTTCCAGACTGTTAAAGCTCATATTCTTGAATATGTTTATTCCCCTCCGGTGTTCTCATTTAGTCTGCTTGATTGGTCCATGCTTGAATGATCTTCTTGACTCTGTTGTTTTATTGTTGCCTGTCAGAGAAGGACAACTTCTATTCCATTTGGTGACCTGTTGCAGTTTCCAGCCTTCTTGTGTTTTGAGTTTTGCTTCTTTCGCTTTGCTATCAAGTCAACTGCAAGTCAGTTTTATTTGAATATAGCCAAATATCACAAAACAAGTTCACAACAAGTCAAATAGATGTAGCATACAGCTTCATGTCTATCAAAACACAACCATTAATTCAACTGAGACCGTCTTTAATGAGTTGTGAATGATGTACGTGCTCCATCTGAAGTTGGATCGCAAAGCACCTAAAACATCATTCATTGTTTAAATATTCCAACATAGCGACGGTCATTTTCTTTACATGCAAGACCGGTAAACCACACATTCTGAGTTTATAGCTTCACATATGCAAGCTGAGGCCTAACAGAACTCCTTAAACTTATATTCAACTAAGAAAAGTGACCGATTGTTTTAAACTTGAGTGTAACACATCTGACTTGTTTTCCACATTTTCCTAATTTGTTTGAGTGAATGTGAGTGACAGACCAGAATACCTGGTGTGAGGGTCAGAGGTAGAGCCACGGCCTTGGTATCGGTGAGGGTGAGCAGGTTTCTGTTGGCTGTGAGGACAGACAGCTGCTGGAAGCCCTGGCAAGTTCCCCATATGGGGAAGTAGTCCCCAGCATCGTTGGCCTGCAGAGATTAGACAGTGAGGAATGACAGACTGGCAACCAGGAAGGTGTAATGACATCTTTATAACAGTTTTATCTGTTTCTTCTCCAAGGACTTTCTCCACTCGCATACAGTTGAAAAGTATTCACTCCGAGTACAGCTGAGGCTGATATGAGCCTTGAGCAGCCGGAGTGAGACAAATCCTCCAATGTTACATTCTTTTTTGTACCAAATTCCCTTTTCTCCCAAGTGTTCTTCAATCGCAGCTCAAAGATCACTGTTTGAGGACAGAAAAGGGGGATTTTATCTCATCACTTCCATTGGAATTACATCAAAAAGTTATCTCTTGACTGCCAGTATGAAAAGGAGGAATAATTAAAGCAAACAAAAACTCTCTGAATGTGCACAAAGGTATGTGAGAGAGGTCTCATGTCACTCAGTGTCACTTCATCTTGGCAGTGAGTTGTACGTGTCAAACGTCTTACCTTCAGAGCCAAATCGTAAAAGATCTTGGCGGCTCGACTGAACTGCGATGTCTGAATGTCTACGTCTCCTCCCGGCAGCAATAACCTGAGGAGACACTTTACGTGTTAGACATTTGGGCTCCGTGTTGGGCAGGAAGTCTTTGGTACAGCTAACAGTTTCGCTGCCGCAGTGTAAATATGACCTATAATGTGTGCAGCAAATAAGCTTACATTTTACAGAGCATGTTAAAATCATACGCAACTAACAGAGAGAAAAACAAACGGGTCAAAGCAGTAGACCATAGAACAAGTATTTATGTATTGCAGATCACTTTCAAACTGGAGAACTGGAAGCCGTCTTTGCCGATTGGTTCAATTAGCCTGTTGACCTTTTAGCTGGCAAACCACACCAAAACATGTTGTCTTGGAGCCTCAAGACAGATTCAGAATCAATGCTGTAATGTAATAGACCAATGCTGAACTTTGATACAAAGGTTTAATTGCCACTTCTTAATGAGCCTTTTTTGTAAATTCAGAAACTGTGTTTACACGACCAAACATATCGAAAAAAAATTAAACTGCGATCATTATGTACAATAATTTACATAGTAATTATATATTGTATCTTATTTTATCAAATAAAATGAGACTTGAATGTTGAATGTCCTTGAATCTACTGCCCCAGTGCATGCTGGGAGAGTACCAGTACAACTGCCCCCACAAGTGGATACATCCACTTCATTTATGCAGTCCATGGTGTAACGGCATGCTCTTATTTTGAAATAAAGGTAAAATAAGTAAAGATTTGAAACCGTGCTCAGCATCAGCTGACCATGTGATGACAGGTAAAGGGGTGGATGTATCCACTGAGGGAAATTTCACTGGTTGCAAAAAGAAGTCTGATTGTATAGAAGTCAATGGGAAAATGACTCCGCTTCTCACTTGATTTTTCAGCACCAGTTTCAAGACTCCAATTCAGCATGATGTTTATTTTGTAATTATGGCCCTGTTTAGAGTAATACAGATGATCCAGCGGGGCATGCTTCAGGGCGTGGCTGATTGGCTGATTAAGGCATGTTAGCTTGAATTAGTCATATTTGAAGAACAGGAATAACAAGAACAAAAGACAGACAGCGTGTCACGTGTCCAGCTGAGCAAAGGAGAGGACGAGGGAACTCAACTCACCCATTTATTGAGTAGAATATCTTAGCATATTCTTCTTCTGTGCGATTGATTCTGGTGAACAAGAGACAGAAAAGCAGTTAAACCCATTCACTATCCAAGACAAGTATTAATCATTCTTGATTAAAGCAGCAGATAAACGTCTACACATGAATGCAGTATTGAAAACAACCATATGAATAACAAACTATAAGGAAGAGGTAACACAAAAAAGTGAAAAGTCGTAATACAACTCAACATACAAGCCGCTGATACAGTGACGGCTCTCTCATTTGCATAGCCTCCACCCACATGAACCCACATCCAGCACCATGACTGAAACTGATGCGAGTAAGGCGTGAGTGACAGTTTGACAGGTGGTGCAAGCAGGATTTTATGCTCTTAGAGCAATATCTATCAAAAAAAACCCACTGAATGTGTAGAAATTTAAATTTACAGGGCACCCAGTAAAGGTTTTTAATGGTGATTCATTGTAGTTTGAGAGCATGTCTGGTTCAAACGCTTCTTTTGGAAACAAAGTGGTGGCTTTACTGGCAGACACTGTATGCAAACCCACGCATATATACAAAATATATGAAAACAAATGCAAAACACCGCCTGTACATTTCAAAGGACAACAGCTGGACCAAACCGATTTGCAGCTTTCAACTGTGCAAACAGACCAACCTTTCCACATCGAATCACCAACCTTAAGATAACACTTTATTCACAGTTACAACAAGAAGTGCTAGAAGAAGAGGAGGCTGAAGAGGATGTGATAGCCACTGGAGAGCTGAATCCCAATCACTACCCTGCTCAGAGGGCAGCCAAAGTGGTCCGCACTAGCTCAACACCCTCTCCATGCAGGCTGTTCGGACTGCAGGGGGTCGCAGTGGAAAGCAGAGGACGTGGCGCTCCGCCTGCCTTTTCCTCTATCGCCTGCAGGCGGTCTTGTGTTATCCTGGCCGTGTAATCTTTTGCATCCGGCTTCTCCCAAACTTTTCTTAAACACATATAAATGCAGAGCCTTAGCCTCACAATGCCTGGCGGAGTTTGATGTGAGCGGAGCCGGTGTAAATGAAAGGAATAACACGGTCAGCAGATCAAGACAGAAGTATGATGAGCTATACTACAACAGCCTTTCCTGCTGTGGCTGGAGACAGGGCTGAAGTTAGAGGCTGTAAAGACGCTAAAATGCTCTGTGGAGTGAACCTTTCACTTTCTGCAGAGTAATTTGATCCACCGTTAATGAACTGAATCCAAACAGTGATTAGATTAAACCGTCTGTCGCAGCTGCTGAAGCGGCCTGGTCCTTATCATGATATCAACAAACCAGTCAGATGTGGGCAGCTTATTGAATCATGCAGTAATTTATCTGATCATCTTCATCATCTTTGATATCAAATCATAATCAGACCAGCACTCTTTGTTTCAAACACGAGATAAATACTGATCACAGCTTCCTTTAAAGTGATCATTCAGAGTTGGTGTTTTCTTCTTATTCCTTGAGAACTTGCCGGTTGGTAATCTGAATCTCTCTATTCTTGCCGAGAACCACGTGGGATTCATTGTTGTACATCTCGTTTTGTCAACGACCCATTCGAAAGGAGACAAAGGGACTGTATGCTGCTTTACATCATAAATCATAAAACCACTGAAGTTTGTAAGCAGTTTTCAGCAGTGTGTCCAACATTTTCGTAGCTTCCTCTCAGATACGTGCTGCTTACGGATTGACACCTTTTTAAGTCCCAACCTCAACTGTGTGCTGTTACTGGCTGGGAGCTACAGCCCAGAAACATCCCGACCAGAGCAAAATAATAAAATACAGGCAGAGGAAAGCGTCTCTGCAGATAAATACACCACCACACACTTCTAATGTGTCATAAATGATGATTGGAGGGATGGTTGTTGTGAGTCTATACATTGCTTTTTAGGAAAATCCTGCACGGTATATCTTTAAAGTTATTATCTTCACGAGACACGAACACATGCATGTAATGATGTAATCCAGCAGACGTTTATCTCAATGAGAACGACCTCACTGTTTACTATCTGCTGTCTTTATGCAACATAAGAGCTGTATTACACTACTGTAACTGCACGGAGAACAGCCTACTGCAGCTGATTCACATTAAAAGCTTTCAACTGGCGAAACACTAGCAGACTTATATTATGAAACAGCTGCAGGGAAAACAATGCATTTGTCACTAAGCTAATCACAATACAAAAACAGTTGGTCAATAGTAACCCAACAGCAAATATTTGCCCCAGGGATCCCATCCCACCCCAACACCTAACAGGTATGACTGAGAGGTGACACCTGACCCCCGTACCTGATGGGTACGACCCTTGCTCCAGCTCCCTCCAGGTATTTGACATAGGAGGCAGCGATGTAAGAGGACCCACGAGCAAACTGGTCTCCTGGAAGGTTTTCCTGCGCCAACACACCTAGAGCGAATAACACGTAACAACAAAGAAGAGATTAAGAGGAAACAAAGAGCAGGGGATTAAAGTGTACTGACGTGGAAAACATCTCCACTGAAGAAGAGATCAGATGTCCCACAGGTCCTGACTTGCTCTCGACTCCCATGTTGGTGCTTCCTTTCCAGAAAGGCTTCTGGAGCATCGCATCATAAATCAGGTGTATCATAAAACATCACAAAGTTCAGCAAAAGATGCCCTATGTGCTAATGATTCATGACTGTCATAAGACAGAGCAATGCCATCAGCTGTTTTCATCCACAGCCACAAAACTTTTGGTTTTGATGCTGAAACAACTTGTTTCTAAATATATATTTTACTGAATAAAACTGGTTTTACAGTAAACACATTCAGAAGAAGCCTCTGTGCACTACACAATCCTCTAAAGCTACATTAATCACACAAGAAGTTAAGAAACTTTTTGATACTCTGCTGCCAAACAAACACCTGCACAAGGTGAGGCACTAAACCCTTCATATGACAGTACGTTAATGCACTTCCTACTTCAGTCAGAAACACAGATCATGAGTCATGGCTTCGTTTTGGAAACACAGTCTGAGTTCAGACCACAAAGACTGCTGCAGATAACAGTGTACCACTTCTCTCATTCTTATCATCCTGCTGCATGAACTTCCTGTTCCGTCTTAAAACCTTGCTCCTTCTGCAGATACTTAACAGTATAAATGTGTATTAAGTGTTTTGTCTCCAAAGTGAACCATTAAACCTAAAATATTATGTAATACAGCACAGCAATCATTGGCGCATGTCAGCCTATTGATAAACATAATGGAAACACCAAAAAATATATAACTGATTCCCCTGCAGCCCTTCATCCATTCACATCATCATCATCATCCATTCATTCGCCTCTTGCTGCCCCTCTCTTCATCATCTCAACGTTATCATTACACCGAGGAAACGTGTCGACGTGCTGGAAAGACTCCTGCGATTTGTAATTCACATCATTTTGTCCCGAAACAAATACAAATGAGAACATCTGACGCGTAATTTTCAATGAACGGCGGTGATGACCTGTAATATGGTCAGAATATGGAGGGCAGCGGTAGCAGAGGCCGCAGAAGTATCTCTGTCTAAAACATCCACGAGCATTTTAAAGATGCGCCTCCAGAACACACACACAGAATCACAACCTGTGCTATTAAACCCCGTCTGCGCTGCTCACAGGTTTTTAAATTATGACATAATACTCAGCACGCGCACAGCCGAAAACACAGTGGAGGCATGCGCACGCGCACGCACACTCAAAAAAAAATCCTCTCCGTCCACACACACACACACACACACACGCACACACACCTTTTCTCGAACATTCTACATGAGAATTGTATGAGAGGTGTCCGGCCGGGCTGTGCGCGGACAGACGCGGGCACAAGCAGCCGTTCCTGCGGCTGAATCTTACCGATGACCGGGCGGTAGTTGAGCTGCTGGCTTCTCGCCGCCGCGCACAGGAGGCAGGCGGTCAGCGCCGCGAACACAGCTGCAGCCGGCCGACACATTCAAAACAGCACAAAGGCGCTGAGGATGAGAGATGCGGGCTTGGCTTGCAGGTTGAGGATGGAAATGTCAATATTTGCGCTAGTTTTTTTTTTTTTGCCTGAAAAATAAAGGACGATCCGAGCGAAGACGCTGCCTTGTGGGTGATGATGCTGCGTGATCAGACGCTGACTCTCCTCCCCCGCTGTCCTCCTCTGGGCTCTGTCTCTACCTCCGTCCAGGATTCTGAACAGGATCAAGTCAGTCACGTGCAGAACCCCCTTCCATAGACACACCTCAGCTAGAGAGGCCTCCTCCTAGTCGCGCCTTCTTCATAGAAATAGATCAGCCAGATCAGACTCCCGTCCCTCTGCTTGGACTGCTCCACCTGCAGAGGTGCAGCTCAGGTAGAATGTTCCAGCTCCACAGATCAGCTACAGATCCTGTCCCATAGCAATACGGCGTGCGGAGCAAAATGACTCCCTCTCACCAACAGAAATAAAACAGGAACTGCTGAATGTTTTCTTGCAGCAGCAGAGGATCGACTGACACTGAAGCAGCCCTGCGTGTTCAAAAAAAAAAAAAAAAACCAGGCAGCAGAATTGCCTTCTTGGATGGTGATAATTAAAATCTCTAGGGTGCTGTTGGAGTGGAGAAAACGGGATGCAGCAGTGCCATACAGGCTGACCCGTGCTAGAACATTACATGGCCTCTAAGTGCCTCTGAATGGCTGTGAGGACATCCCAGTGTGTTGTTATTGCGGAGGAGTAGGCTAGTTACAGGTCCAGTGTTGGATTAAGGGTGAACTATTGGCTGAAAAACTTATGTAATCACCAGAATCCTTTCATATATAATCAAAACAGAGCAGGAAAAACGACACCTGAGGTAACAAACTGCATTTCATTTTATGCACTTTATACTACAACTACTACTACTACTACTACTACTACTATACTTTAATGCTTGGGAAGGTGTCAAAATATTCCATTCACTGTATAAATACTGCAGTCTTAAAGTACATCCTCCCACTCTCTCCCATTGATTGAAATGTACAAGCGAAGAAATGAATTACATGACTTTGACAACAAAATAGATGTAAAATGAAATTAATTAAGGACAAGAATTAACTTTAGACAGCTTACCATATTAAATACAGGCAAATACCCTTTATGTCGCCTTTTAGGGGTTGGTTTACCACTGATGGTGTGCGGCCTGTTTGTTCAGATAGATAGATAGATAGATAGATAGATAGATAGATAGATAGATAGACCTAATTATAAGGCTGTGTATGTTGAGGCCACTCTGCGACAAACTGATTTTGTGTGTTTGCTCCTCTGGTGTGAATGCTCGGGGTGAAAATTAGAGCCTTTGTGAGAAAGCAGCAGCACACTCTTCCCGCCTGGTGTCCAGCTTATCACGGCGCTGCAGCTGCCGGGGGTAGAAACAATCCTAAGCGTTCTGCAACACGGCACGTTCCACGTGGGAAAAGTTGCACTGAAAAGGAAAAGAAATCTTTACCGTTACTCTCTTGTGTATTTTTGCCCACGCTGCATCTCTGCTGTAGCTGTGCGAACTTCAAAACTTCTGCTGATCTGCACATTCGTCAACAAAACCACTCAGCTTATTTCCCTTTTTTTTGCTGTATTGTGCCAGTGTGGGTCCTTTACATGTTGCATCGTCTGAAATGTTCTCCTCTTATCTCAGTCTTGGGCAATATGTGTCCACTCAGGTGTGTGCGTGTTGTAATTTCACCACCATTGGACTTTTTGTCTTGTTTTAATTCGCCCTTTGTGTAACATCTTGTTATCGGGCAGTGATGAGACACAGAAAGTCAGATAGAAGCTAGAAGTGTGCGTTTGTGTGTGTGTGTGTGTAAGGGAAAAAAGGAGAGAGTAGATGAGACTGTGTGACTTTGAAGTGATGTGTTTAGAGTGAACACTGCAGCGAGGAGGAGGTGTTGTCAGAGTGTGTGCATGTGCATGTTTATGTTAATTCGATGAAGTCAGCAGTTTGTAATGGAGGTAGTCCATGGATCAGTGACTTCAGCTACAGCACACTGCAGAGGCTCAACTGCCCTGCACCTCTACCAAATAACCACAAGAGGTCACAGTCCTCCACCAAACAGCCCCCAGTCTCATGCACAGTGTCTGTGTCAGCTTAAGGTGCAGGTGTGCGTCCATGTGTGGAACTATAACTGCACAAGAACGTATCCCAGTCAGCAAACTGGATGGTTTGCTTTTAATTCTGAGTTTGATATCAGCCTGCAGTATCCTCCACTAATATAATTCAGGTTCAAGTTAATAGATGATAAGTGTGCTTAATTATATGTCTAATGCAGCGTTCTGATAGCGTAATGATATATGATATCTTTTAAATGTTTAAATGATAAATTTACCTCCGTGTTTGGTTATTTACTTCATTGTTTGTTGTTGTTTTGATGCATCTAACCAGGGAAAACAGTCAGGAGCGATTACCTGCAGTGAAACCTGCCTGAGCGAGCTGCTGACTCTGGCTTTCAGTGGGGAGCTGAAGTGTCCTGTGGTGTTCTATGCAGCTTAAAACAAGTGTTTTCTGACTTAAAGAAATGTTCTCTATGTGGATTGAAGTTAATTCCTTTCCGGTGCTAATTTACATGTTCTAATTTGCATGTTTAAAACGTGCAAACAATAAAATGAGAGGTTAAGGGGTCTCTATTTTATTAAAATTCATCCTCTGGGGCACATAAACACATAAACACGCGTACCAAATTTCATGGCAATCCATCCAGTAATTTTAGAAACATTTAGCTCAATACCAGCCGCATGGTGGCGCTACAGGAAGAATCAGGGGATCGCCACACTCATTGGGATGCGAGGTGCGGGAAGTGTGAATGTCTGTACAAAATGCCATGAGACATTTCAGTTTGGTGGACTGCGGTGGACCCTGTGATGAAGATCTTATTCCAAACTGCTACCTCAACGTCAAGCATGAACCTTTAAACTCACGTTCTTGTTTGGAAAAGGTACACAGGATCACAGCGCTCATCATGAGTGTGCGCTCAAGATAGACAGAACAAGAAAGAGAAAGGAATACTTTCAAGGACATCTACAGTATGTGGGGTTGTGGTTGTGTGTGTGTTGGCAATTGCGTGCCGTTCACCATCTCACGCTGTGAGTGCAGATGTGTATTCAAATCTGCTCTTCCTACGCCTCAGGGCAGTTCAGTTTGTGCTGGTGAACAATCTCTTCATCCTCAATCAGCAAATGAAGAGGAGCCCGTTCCACCCCCTCATCTGCGATGTCACACTGATGAAGCTCCACAGAGACTGAATCAGGGAACATGAGGTAGACGAGTGTGACACTGGAGCTACAGGAGGTGATCTCCTGATGTGGGCACGGCACACGGTTCTTCTTCTGAATATGAAATGAGACATCGAGCAGCCAAAGAGCAACATATTTTTTTCCTGAACTTAATGGAAACCAAACCAGAACCAAAAAAATGTGAATTATAATATGCATGATGATAACTCTAAAGCAACTGTCGCTCTGCGTCTGCTGGATGAGTAAAAAGCTAACTGTCTGCTAACACATTAGCCTTAACAACTTCATACGGCGACACACCGACGGGCTCTGCGTTTGTCAGCTTTCTGTGGAGTTATACTGCCATCAGGTTGTAAAACGCTTAAAGAACGTGTCAGCTGACCATGGCTAAAGGCAATGTAACTGTTCAAAAGCCCAGTCAAAGGAAGGGAGGAAAGCCTGGAGTCACAGACGGACTGAATGTGGACAGACTCTCCTCAGAAGCGTCCGCGGTTCTGCCTGTACACATGAGAAGTGACAGTAATAGCATACTGTCTCACGTCTGCATGCATGACCAACCGCTGCACGCAATGGTTGGGTTTGTCAGATTGGTGGTTTTGGACAGTTGTAACTCCCAAATTCTGATACTGGAAAGATGTGAGGGTTTCAGACGCTGCTCCACCATCTGACAGGCACTCTGTCTGAAGCATACTGACTCTGTGAAGAAGAGCTTGTGACCGACATGTCCTTCTGAATGACTTTACACTGTACAGAATGTAATATAAAGAAATTAAAAGGAGCACAATGTCAAACTCTGACCTTCACACTAACTAGTTATTCAGCCTGCCAAAAATCAGTTTTAGGTAACGCAGTTCTTCTCTCCAACATGTCGTGTTTGTTCCCAAACAAGCAGGCGAAATCGCAATCATCTCGGCTTTCTTTCATTTAGTTCCTGCAAATTCTCATGACCTTCTGTGAGGTTGATTCGCATTCTTTCAGTAACAGTTGGGAGAGGGATTAATCATGTAACTTCCTGTTGCTACAGTCATTTCAGTGAACACAAAAAATAAATCCCTAAATATTCAAATCATAGCACTTGTTGTACCCTAATTACTAGTAAGAGGTGCATTCAACCTGCCTGGATGTAAAAAAAAACATGTACAGAAGTGCAGAAACATTATTATACAACATCAATAAATAAATACATAAAGTTTTACAGTTAGCCCTCCGGGTTTTAAAGTCGCATGTCGACTTTGAAAGTGCAAACTGCCTTTCCTGAATTTTTATTGACTTGGATTTACGGACTTTATCAGCAGACGTTTCATGCTGCAAACAGCAGGAAATGGAATCTCCAGCACGGCTGTTTTTTCCTACACGGCCCGATTATCAATGGACAAACAAAGCAACGTTTGTTTAATTCATATCCACACCGAGCAATCTGCACTCCAGAGTTTGCATCAGTTTAATTATATTTTAAGAGACAGCGTGAGGGATTTGCTTTGGTGACAATCCAGTTAAGAAAACAAGCGTTAGTGCTGTCACACATCATACAAAGCCCAGAGAACCTCACTTTCATCACGTCAAGGACGTTTAGTGTAGAGTCAACGCTCGCTGCCACCCAGTGGTTTACACTCACCAGTCATTCACTGGACATGAATGATATCAAGATGAAGTCCAGCAGTGCAGTGAAATGACTCAGACATGATGAACCCACCGGCCGGCTCTTAGATACGGCTTTTCACTCTACTCTTCATCTCATAGAACTTTTAGATGAAACTTTTCTCCCTTTTCCTTCATTTATTCTCCGACAGTTTATTACTGTTTTCTTCTGTATTTGTTTTAATTGCTTGTAGGCATTGCTTGTATGTTTTTATTATCTGTAAACCAGTTTTAAATATAAAATAAATATATATAAAACAGATGAGTAAGGGTTATTATTATATCTATGTTGTGATTGGATGGGGTGAGTCTGTCTGACATTATTGACTTTCCATAAGTGAGGCCCTGAAAGTGCAACGTTTCAAGGTTTTTATATCAATCTAGATTAATGAGTAATGCAACAAACAATAAAGCTCAGTGAACACTGCTCCTGCAAACACAATGCACAGAAACACACAGCCATGGTGCGCCCACACAGGTGTTTTCACTCCCTGCACTTTGCCTGATTAGACCTCTTCTAAGGACTGTGTGGGCATCTACAGACGGACTTAGCGTCCCTGTTGAACCTGGCATTAACATGCGTTTTGGGTGAACTGATCACATGTGAACAGTCCTAAATACAAGCGGAAACCAGCACCAGGACATGCTGTGATCCAACCACTCAAACCACTTGCAGAGGTGGTCTGGGATGCATGTGACCACACATCAATTGTAGTGTAAACACTAATGCGTCCCCGACGAGGAGGTAACAGGAACATGCCTCATCGATGCAGGACGTGGTGGTTGTTTTGGCGCTTGTGTGCTAAGGCTTGAAAAGAATGGAGAGGAGCACTGATGTTGGAGCACCCGTTCGTTCCTTTTTTTGTCTTCTCCTGCGTTCATTTGTAAGTCGTAAACGACTCAACAGTTGGAACAGCTGGTACATGTATATAAATTCTTGAAGGGTTTTTGTTTTCTTGGCTAGCTGTTAGCCAGTGTGAAACAAATCTGGCACCACATAATAACTGCGTACCGGCCCTCTGACCTTCTAGTGGAGGTGACGTAGGCAATAACAAAATCTGACCACAAGCGGTTGGAGGTGTGTGACAGACACAGGTATGAGTCTCTGCTGTCCACTTGTGATCGGATCATCCAAGCATGTTAATGCCAAGTCTGAATAAGGTCATAATTACCAGCACAGCTCCAGCTCACTTCCACCTGAGCAGAGGTCCAATCAGAACAACTCAGACCACCTGTGTGGGTGTGCCGCATGTTGCACTGTTACATCCACTTTGCCCAACAACTCCACCCGATTTAACAGTTTCACAGATATTTTGTGCCACCTTGTTCCACATTTACACAATCATGTATCCATGGAGTGAAACATTCAAACCCAACACTCATCATGACATCTGCTATCTACCTAAACTTCAGCCTGGCATATCTGATATGAACTTTGGGATCTCCACTAGAATTAAAAAGAAAGGGGGGAAAAGGTTCAGTGGGTTTGGACGTTTGGCTGCACAGAGTGAGTTAATGAACAGCCCACCAGCAGCTGATGCTTGTTTAGGACTTAATATGAGCTGAGACATGTGCATCCATGTACACGTTAACTCAGCGCAAGCCTGTTTGCATGGAGCCTCTGTACATGAGCATATGTGACCTTCTAAATGCAGAAATGACTTGCTAAATATTGATAAAAGTACCCAAATGTATTTATGGAAATTGCCCCAGAAACAAAATGTTTTATCTTATAAGCAAATAAAAAAAGCCCATTTGAACTGAAAATGAACTCAGAGGAGGAAGATGATTGGACACAGAGCAGAGGACAAAACAGTAAGGGACAAGGAGAGAGGGACAGAGGGACAGAAAGAAAATAAAGTACAGACATCCAGAGAGAGAGAGAGAGATGGAGAGACAGCAGGGGTGAGAGAGAGAGAGAGAGAGAGAGAGAGAGAGAGAGAGAGAGAGAG
>JBBMOE010000018.1:522640-542988 GCA_037975065.1 Chaetodon trifasciatus | reverse complement strand
AGAGAGAGAGAGAGAGAGAGAGAGAGAGAGAGAGAGAGAGAGAGAGAGAGAGAGAGACCGACCATTGGTGCCGCAGCGGGGCCGACTGTCACACGGACTGTCAGCGGGGTCGTTACCGGAGAGAGCAGCCGCTGCTCGCCGTTTACTGAAAGACACACCGGGGGAGAGACAGAGGAGGAGGAGAGAAGAAGTACAGGAGGAGAAGAGGAGAAGAAGAAGAAGAAGAAGAAGAAGAAGAAGAACACACAAGGGGGGAATCGTTATATTTGCCGTGGCTGCTATCGCCTGCGTGTCATCACCTCCACCGGACAGGATCTACTCTCCTCCTCATCATCACTCCTCTTCATCATCCCTCATCATCATCACCCTCATCCTCCAGACCTCTCCTCCACTTTCTCCTCTCCTTCATCACCATGCCGGGCTGGCGGAGGAACCTCACTTTCTGCCTGCAGCGGATGCACGAGGAAGGTAGGAAGGCAAAACAAATGAATGTGCGCTTGTGTTTGCGCCAGCACGTGAGTGTGTGCCAGCGTGTGTTTCCACGCGGACGTGGGTTTCTTGCTGCTTGAATCTGTGCTGAAATGTGAGCAGTTTGTTTCTGGAGACACTTTGACTCTTTACAGTTTCTGCTTCATGTGTTAAGAGTTTTCTGCATCGCTGGAAGTGTGCGCGCGCGAGGGTTTTTTTTTTTATTTGCACACGTGTTCTGTGGGCTGATTGAGAAGCACCTGCAGCTTTGATAATTGTGTTTGTGCGCGTGAGTGTGTGTGTGTGTGTTTATGTGCATGCTCGCGCGCGCGCGGAGCCTGTGTGCTGTGCGTGCGTGGACACGCTTGGTCTGTTGGAACCGCGCGCTGTGCGCACACGTGTCACCACGGGTTTGTTCCGCCGTTTCAGCAGCGGTTGCGCGAGGCTACTGATGCTGGCAGGTCAGGGCGCGTGTGAGTGCGTATTTGTGCGAATGAGAGGGAGAGAGAGAGAGAGAAGAGAGGGAGAGAGGCTGCGTGTTGGTCCTGCAGCATGAGCGCAGGAGGAGGCAGACAGTGATGATGTTGGTCAGCTACAGTGTGCACGTGCGTGCGTGAGAGTGCGCATATGTGACTGTGTGCAGCGGGGAAAGTGCCGCATGTGAAACAGACAGAATGGTGCTGACAATGGCATGATGAGAGAGAGGGGGAGAGTCTTCTGTATTAATACCTCATGCCGGACACTGTTTCTGTGTGTTGAGGTCATGCGTGAGAGAGCTGAAGTTAAACTGGAGGACGAGATCAGCACAGGATCTTCATGCTGGCTTTTCGTCTGAATAGTTGAACGATGTGCTTATTTTCAATATTTGTGAACAAACATGTAAGAAGAGAGGCAAAACCCCCTGAGCTTGAGGGAGATGTTTTATCATTAAATGATGAATAATGCAAAAATCCATCTGAAAGTCTGGTATAAACAGTATTTTTACACATAAAATGATCACGTTTCTTTGTTTCAAATTTCCCAAAGGAGAGAGACACAATTTTGGAAGTCTGTGTTGAAATTATCCCGTGTGTATCCCATATATTATCTTGCTGTAAATTCCCTCTGCTCATACAGAGACACGTCGACACGTAACGGGACAAAATCCACTGTCCTTATTCTGTCTGTGCTCAAACATACATTCCAAAGTTTATCTGAAGTCAATCTGAGACCTGCTTAGATAAATCAAGCGAGTATCTTCTAAAGGTCCTTTCTTTTCTTTTTTTCAACAAGGAGAGACTGTCCAGGGAAGCGCACGACGGATAAGACAGCGTGTGAATCTGTTCTTTAAAGGAATCTCTCGTAAGCAGCAGCTCATTTGTGCTTTCCTCCCATGTTTTCTGAGCAGTGCTAATAACTGTGAACTGGGCTGCTGTGATCAATGTGTTCTTGCAGCTGGAAGCAAACTTGAGAGTGCGGCGTTGACTTCAACATCAGGGTGAAAACTAACTGTGCATCATTACCCACCTTGTGATATTGTGATGTGCAGCATATGGCCTGTTTGTGGATTCTGCTTTCAGTCTGGGCCACGTTTTCATGGCGTGAGCTTGGTCCCTTAGTTCCAAACACGGGGAATCCTGATGCTTCACCTCGGTGAGAACAGCTTGTTTAGGCCCTTTCCTCCTCCAGAGAAATGGCTTTCTGAGCTGAGCATGCACAGAGCTCCGAGCCCATCCAGCGTCTTTAGGATGAACCGGAAAGCTGACTTTGAGCCAGGCCTTATCTCCCAGCATCAGTGGCCGAGCTCATTAATGCTCTTGTGGCTGAATGAGAGCAAATCCCTGCAGCCAGGTTTCAAAATCTGGTGCAGAGCCCGAAGCCAGAATAGTGGAGGCTTTTATACCCGCAGATTAATCGTTTTGGAATGAAATGCATAACAATCACACATAGAGGTGATGTTTGGGTGTGCACATGTGTTTGGTCGTGCAGTGTATGTGACACTTCTAATATCTACTATCTAAAACAGAGGACTGTAGCAGTACTAATGGCAGTGTGTTCATGGTCACATGACAGTAAATAAGGTGGACGTTCCTTGTTGTGTGAATGGCATGAATGACAGGAGCTGCTATTTAGAGACAAACACTTAAAAACAATTCATTCCCAAACAGACCTTAGGCCAGGATTTCCTCATTTCAGATCTTTCAGACTTCTCCGTGAACATGATACACACACACACACCTGGAGCACCTCTTTTGTAGTAACACACTCACTGCATTCCAGCATCTGACTGAGACGTTCTGCATTTGGAATAAACAGTTTAACCGTACCCTGCAAAGGTACCACGAGCTGTTAGCCTAGCAAGAAATTACTGTCAAATATATAAAAATTATCCTTAACAGAGATAAGATTTGACATAGGACACACCACACAGGGCGGGAAAAGGCTGTTTAAGGGGGCGCTTAATGATTGAGACACGAGCACACACTGTTCACAAAACTCAGCAGACTCTTACGAACATGCCACCTGTCACTGTCCAACTATGAATAACTTATGCTACCAAATCATTGATCAACTGACTGCTGCATCCCTCTTGCCATGCAGCTGATTAGCAGGCGACTAATCACTTCCATAATTCTCCTCACTGCCTTAATTATCACCAGAAACACGATATCCCTAAACTGAAAACCCAAAACACTTCTCAGTGGAAAATGTCTCCCACTATTAAAGCAGCAACATTTCATAGAATCTGGTTTCTAATCCTTAACTATGAAAAGCTTGACTCACACTCGCCACAATACATAAAAGGATGTTTTTCTCTTTCCTGCTCACTCCTTTGTCTGCCAACAACTCAATCCTCATGACAAAACATAACCTTTCTCTTCCCTGACCTGCTTTTCTCTGTCTCTGTTTCTTTTGTGATCTCTAAAGGGGGGGCTCCTCTACCCACTTCAATCTGTTTGTTATTATCATTATTATTATTAGTAGTAGTAGTTGTAGTAGTTCTCATGGTGATAATATGAATAACAGTAGTCTAATATCAACCCCAGCAAGCTTTTTCTTCTTTTCGTGCGCTGTCTTGGTTGTTTTTTGGTTTGTTTTGTTGTTTTATTTATTTAGTTTTGTTGTTCGTCCCTCTTCTTTTAGATGTCTGCCAACTGTTCTCCATGAACAGTGCAATATATCCTCTACAGCTCTCTACCGAAATTTCTCATTGCCGTCTATTATTATTATTATTAGTATTATTATTATTATTAGCTCTGCCTGAAGGTCCCCTCTGGCTGGGGCTCAGGAGGTAGAGCGGTCGTCCTCTTATCAGAAGGTCGGTGGTCCGATCCCTGACCCCTGCAATCTACATGTCGAAGTGACCTTGGACAAGATACCGGCACCTTGCACGGCAGCCTCTGCCACCAGTGTATGAATGTGTGAATGGCTGAATGCTGATTTGCGATGCAAAGCCCTTTGAGTGGTCAGAGACGAGAATAGTCTGATATAAATACAGTCCATTTACCGTCTATGCACTCTCCTCTCCTCGCCTCTACCCATCAAGACCCACTCGAGCTCCTGAGACTCGGGGGTCGGCGATTTTCAGCTGATTGGACAAAGAGCAAATTCAAATGCAAAACATCGGACACCTACAGTGAAAGGCCCTCTCCTGAGGGTTTTGGAGGCCATTCAAGGTGGGACATGCATCAGGCCAGCACCCTCCAAAGGGCCTGGGTGTGACCTACAGTAGCGACACCCTCACCTAGATCCTCTAGAAAGAGCAGTCTGTAGACCTCTCTGATCCAGCCTCTGCTCCCCTCCTCAGGGATTACCCTTGCAGTCGTCCCCTCTGTAGCTGCTGAGGTAGGCTCTCTCTCAGTTCTAACAATCTCTTACTCATCTGGTTGATCTGTTTCTCTTCTCCTTTCTTCTCTCCTCAAGTCTTACCTTTTTATTGCAGTGAGGTGATGCAGTGCAGAGTGATGCATCTGTTGTGTCAACGTCTGTGTGTTCTCTGTCAATGTTGACCAGCTGCATCGTGCATCACCAATTTAAAAAAGCCATCCCTTCCATCATGCTGTGCTCTAGCAGGCCATGTACCCTATAACCCTGTGAGGATGTTTATCTTCTGATTGAAAATCCTCTCCATGTTTAATGTTTAATGTGTAGCTGTGTGAGACATAGTGCATGGCTAAATGAGAACAGGGGTGTAGGCGTTGAGTTGGTGTGTGTGTTCGGTGTAAGGCTGTGTTTATGTGTGTGCTACAGAGTGGAAAAGGTGTTCGCTCAAGATGAGTGTGTGTGTGGGTGTGGCGGAGAGAGATGTGGCGAGCAGCAGTGATGTTTGTTTATGATGTGTGTGTGAGTGATGCAGATTTTGAATTAGTATGCTGGATACACAGTGACCCTGCTGTCCAATGATAACTGCCTTATGGACCCATGAATGGCTGTTTGAGGCCCCTAATTGTACCAGTCCTTTACTTTTAATGGGGGGCACTTCATAGAATGCGCTTGGTAAAAAGCTGCATGAAGGAGGTGAGTACATGCACTCATTTCTTAAGTACCCCGTGGCTGCTCTTGAGCAAGGCACTCAACCCCCAGCTGCAGCTGCTCAGTGGCAGAAGAGTGCATGATCACTCCAAGGTTAGGAGTGTGCAGAATGTGACACCGAGTGGCAATAAAAGCCGTAATGTAATCCATCAGTAAACCTCCCCTTCCTTGAATAGGTAAATCAAGCTGTAGGAAAAGAACTGGATCAAGCTCGTTCTGTTTGATATGGAAAGAAAGAACAACACAAACCTTCCAGCAAAGTGTACAAAAAGACACTGAAAGGAAAGGGGAGGGGATGCTGATGTGAATTTGACTTTTCTACTAACTATAAGAAATGCATTTCTGGATAGGACTGGACATACTGGACATCATAAAGAGCTGATTGCTGCAGGTCAGATTGTTTTAATTTCACGTAAATTAGACCACATCACATGCAAAAAGCAATGTTCTTTGCAAAACTGTACCATCCAGACTGCTGGTACTGGCTGCTTGATCAGTCGCTTATCTCACGTAAAGGTCTGTTAGGCCTGTTTGCGTTAAATCCCATCCTATCGTGACTCATTAGTGGCTGTCCAATCAAAATGTTCTTTACACTACATGACTGTTGTTGGGATAGGCAGTGCTGGACGATTTATTTGAGAAATGAAATGGATCACTGAAAAATGAATCACATTAATCAAACTCATCAGCAGAAGTAATTACTTACATTACTTGTTATTTTCTTCTGTTGCTCAGCAGCTCTCTTTTTAACAACTCCAAAGCCTCCAAACTCACACACATTCAGTATTTAACACATAACATAATATGAAATGAGACATTGTGGTTTAACAAGCAGCTTGTAGTTTGTAGGTGTTTACTGACCATCAGCAGCTACTTCAGCCATGGCAGCACTCCAGGTGTCCTCAGAATGAAACTGGGGGACTCCTACACCCTCCAACTCTGAACAAAAGACAAGTGAATGCAGCACGACACAACACGAAACAAGACAACTGTGGATTTATGGCGCCTTCCTCCTCTGTTAGCTGAAGCTGGCCCCCTCCCCACACCTCCAGCTTCTGTGCCAAGCCGATACTTCCTCTGAAGACATAACACTACTACCACTAAGGAAAAATTGCATTCCTTTAACGTGCCATTCAGGAATGCATTAATGCCAAACACTGGTGACGGACAAGGTTGTTCCCAGCAAGGTTTAGCAGAACGTGCTCCAGTTGTTGCTACATCAAAGTTCACAAAGATGGCCATTTATTCATGTTAACTGGCACATTTTGCACAACAGTGCAACAGCAGTGTACAGGGAATGATGTGCAGCAAAGACCCCCGACAGGAATCAGAGCAGTGATGTTGTGGCTCATGGTTGGGAATTAAACCCCTAAGACACTGCCAAACATAAAAATGAGGTAGATAGACGGATAGCGAGATAGATAATGCAGATGTTGAAAGAAAAGGCAGTCGCTGTTGCGTTATGTGTGTCATTGTGCATGTGTGTGCAGTTAAAAGGAAATGATCACTCTAATGCATTTCTAAGTAGCCGCGCCATCGTCGCGTAACAGTTGTTTGATCAAAACATCTCATTTCCTTGTTGAAGGACAGGTTACGGATAAACAAGCCTGTCAGCGCTTGTGTGCATGTGTGTGTGCATGTGTGTGTGTGTATGTGTGTGTGCGACACTCATCCATCATGCAGACGATGTGAGGAAATTTAAGTGTACAAATAATTATGGCCTCCATGATTTGCATGAATTGCAGCGAGAAAGACGAGGAAAAGAGAATGAGAGAGGACGAAAAGGCAAATGAAAAGTGAGGCTGAGTGAGAGAGACCTGAGAGGGGACGCCATAAGAGAGAAACAGATAAAAACAGAGGGGAGTGTGAAGGAGAAAGATAGAAGGCCTGGTTTTTAGTCCTTATCAGTTCAAGGAGGAGATCCCATTAATCAGGAGACTCGAAGATCAAATAATGTGCCTGTTAGTGGAGAGCAAGCCTGCGATTGTATGTGTGGGTGTGTAATAAACCGAGTGTGCGATTTAGCTCCAACCCCAAAAACCCCTTTTAATAAGGCTTAGTTGTGTTATCGCTGATGGACGGGGAGAAGAGTGAGAAGACAGGAAAGGGAGGAGAGGAGGAGGTCAGAGGAGGAGACGAGAGAGAATGAAGGAGGAGGAGAGGAAATGGATGAGTCAGAGGGCAGAACGCAGCGCTGAAGGTGCAACTGGCAACATTTACCATCAGTGGTACAGTGGTTCCTCCCACAGTCCTGACTTAACTGGCATCTGTAACTTTCCTGAAGGTGTGAGTTTGAATGGATGTCTGTGTCTGTGTGTCGGCTCTGTGATTGACAGTCCAGGGTGTACCCTGCCGCTTGCCCAGTGTCAGCCGAGATCGGCTCCAGCAGCCTTCCAAAGGATAAGCAGCTAATGGATGGATGACGGATTTTGGACTGTTGGTGCTGCACATTCTCACACCCAAGTCGTCACGTTTGGATGCTTGGTCAGGACCCCTTGGCGTTACTTTTTAAGTCACTTGGTGCCTCTTTAGTATACTTTTTCAACATGTAGGGTAGTCCGACAGACTTCTATAGACAGCCCATTCTCACTCTCAACATTTTAAATGACGTAGTATAAAGAGCAAGAAAATTCCACCAATGGAGTGTTGGGGTGGTTGGATTGGTCAAGCTCAGGACCTTCACCCAGGAGACCGGGTTCATGTCCTGTGTGAAACCAAAAGTGAAAGTTGCTTTCTTTTGTAAGTGAAGTAATGTCACGAAAATTACATTTTTTTTTAAGCCAAACCATGATCTTGTGCTAGTTTTGTTGCCTAAACTTTACCAAAATGCGACTGTTTTGATCTAACACTCTATATGTCACTGACAGTTCATGTCATCAGCCAGGATTGGAGGATTGAATCAGAGTTTCTCAAAACAAGGAGAGAACCACACGGCAGAAAACTTGGCTGATGTGCTTGAAGAAGCCCTAGATCCGGCCAAACTGTCAGCACTAACAACTGCCAATTTTGTAGCTGTGATTATGAAATTTGACTGCAATGGCTAAATGGTTTCAGCTATAATCTTACTCTAGCCAGTGCACAGAACAAGCTGTGGGGTCCTCGCTAGTTTTCCCACAGGGGGCAGAAAAGTACAAGACCTGAGGAAATAGCAGCAATAGCTTGGTCTACCATAGTGGTCTAATTACTGTAAGCTATCATGATCATGTAACAATCAATAAACACAGACATCATGTGATGGCTTTGATTCTTGCGATCTCTATAGTATAAGCTGAGAGAGCCAGGCATGCATAATAAACTCAACAGAACCCACAATTACTGTTGATGTGTTTAGCCTGTTCCCATTAGACCTAAACTAAGGCCAAGGCCTATTACTAATTTATTATTACCATCCCAAAGGAGTGTGCAGCTCATCGGTGCTCAAAACCCCCAAAAAATGATAGAGTGAATTCTGAAGCCGATCCAGTGAGTTGAAATGCTGACCCACGCCAACGTCCCTCTCTCACTTGGCAAGATGTCTTCATCAACAAAGGCCTCAAGCCAGTCAGTGAATTTGCTGACATTTTCTCAGGGGAGAATGTGTCACCACATCATCTCTTCTCCCAGTGCTCCAACCCAATCAAGAATGAGATTTTGGCTGAGGCGGACGAGAACACTTCCCTTACCAAGGATTTGAAAGCTGTTGAAATATGACAATGACTTAATCAAAGATGAGTGGAGTATGGGCTCATTCATTGATCCACGGTATCGTGGGATTCATTTTCCCAAAGCAGATTTGAGCTGCACTGAGTGCAAAGTCAAGGAGCAGGTGGTCACTCTGGCAAGGCAAATGCACCACCATTAGAGAGGAGCGGGAGGAGGATGAAGTGGTCCATCCGCCACCACCTAAAAGAGAAACTTTGGGATGTCTTCCCAGTGTCAGGTCGGCAGCTCCTCTCATTTCTGAAACCACAGAGGAGAAAGTTTAGCGGTGGTGGTAATCTACAACAGGAAGTGGTGGTTGATGAAGCCGACCCTTTGCAGTCGTGGAGAATCAACGAGTCTCGCTTGTTGTCACACGAAGGACAAAGTACTCCATCAAAAGTTAGTGTTAAAATTTCATATTACTGGTCGAGTCTGGTATTTGGCCATCCCAGGTCGCTGGTGAAAGCTGGAGAGAAGATGCTCTTAAATTTTCATCAGTGAGCCAGAGGGGTTTGTTGTTGTCAGAGCTCAGAACTTATCAGGAGGTTGGTGGTTTGATCCCTGGCTCAGCAGTCTACATGTCGAAGTATCCTTGGGCAAGATACTGAACCCCGAATTGCCTCCGATGCTGCGCCATCGGTGTGTGAATGGTTAAAAAGCTGGCAATGAGCTGGTCATTGTATGAATGTGTGTGTGAATGGGTGCATGCAGAGTAGTGTTGTAAAAGCGCATTGAGTGGTTGTAGAAAAACACTATATAAATACAGTCCATTTACCACTTGTTACTCATAGTGTGTTATGGCCATTCAACTAACAGTTTCATTCACATTCATGCCCTGAAAGTGCTCTGTCAATGTAAAACAGGACGAAAAAGGTCAGCTGATATACGCTCTCCTACTTCCCAACACTATATCAGTGGTGTTAGATGCACAGGTCTCATTTGTTTACAGCATTCATACCTTGACACTTGACAATCAATTTTCCAATGATGTATTGATCTCTTTAAATGCCACATGCAGAACCTTTTGCTGAAAAGGTCACATGATGGCAGCAGTCACTGTATGTCCATCAGAGATAACTTTGAAGTGTTCTTTAGGAAAGCTCACAACTGCTCGCTGATTGTGAAGTGCTCTCAGTAAGAGCCTCAGCTATGTGCAGTCAAAGAAACATGCAATCAGTGAAGTTATCTGAGGAGCTCAGAGAGGCTTCAAGTAATTTGTGTATGTTTGTGCTTGTTCTTAAGAATCGGGATGTCAGATGCTGCAGTACAAAAACACGCACCACGCTCTCTGATATCAGATCAGCAGAGGATTGGATGTGAAAGAGCTTGATGTTATAGACAGCGATACACACATTATTCCTTTTGAGTGCGTGTCTGATTCTGAAGACTCTCAAACATCAGAGAGGAGGCAGGCACAGGGTACCTTGTAGGTGCTTGTTTTTGTGTGTTGTTAAGCATTCCAGATAGCATATTGTCATTCTTCAGTACACTCATGCAAAGGAGGGTGAAATGGTGTTTACGCTGATTCCAAAGTGCAGACAACATGATATCCATGAAGTATCTTATTGTGGGGAAACTGGCGTTGCCGAGCCTTGTGCCAGTGCTACAACTCTCAGATTTTACAGCTGGACAGTATGCTTTAAGTTCAAATTGTTTGAGCTTTAAAACCATTTTCTAACTACCTCTCACGGGGTGTGCACTTAACTAAAATGCCTTGAACGTACAAACCATCTCCAGGGATATAGTACAGGGCTATATGTACCGCAGTGGCTTTCCTTCAGCAGACACGGATCAGGTCTTGTTTAAGAGTTTTACAGTGACGCATCGGCTTTGAGCGGAGCTCCCTGCACTGACACTGACCCCGAACCAGCAGAGAGTGCAGCTCAGACCGCTGTCACGTGGAGGTAGCCTCAGGCGTGTGGTTTCATCCTATTTGCCCCTGTAGTGTCTCCTCAGTGAGACAGCATTTCCTGAATGTTTGCAAGAGACATTACACCAGGAGGGATTGTTCAAATGTGTAAATGTGTAATTAGCCATCAGGCTGTGAGAGGCAGTTTGAAAGACAGGATGAAAAAGGGCAGAGTTTTTCTAAATTCTGGTAAAATAGGTCAAGGACAATGCATAGAGAATAAGCTTAAATTTGAGTGTCACTTCAAAGTTTTGCTTGGTTGAGTTCAGTCCACCCAGAGCTCCTCTCCTAAAGGGTGACCGTGTAACAGTGTCATGCTATCGAGAGAGGCCAATCATTTTTCATGTTGTGCATTTCCATAAAGCTGGTGGACTTGTAAGAGACATATTAAAGAAGGACTGGTCTAAATCAATGCAGCTTGATACCGTCTTTCATTCGGCCCTTGCTGCCTTGTAAACACCCACATCCCCTGTTTATAACAGATGCTCTCCATTAAAAAGTCTCTGGTGTCCAAGTCGAGGTAACACTGATGGCATCACCAGTTTTTTAGCAGACTTTAGAGTTCACGCTCCAGGATGCCGGTTCTCCTCACGACATGTGAGCTGATGTGAATGTGCCTCCCCGGTGGAGTTTCCCTTTCTTGTTTTTCTGGTGCGCGCAGTCCATTTCTGAAGGAGGAATGATGAAGCTTTCAGAGTTACACTTAAATCAAGTGTATATGATTGGAAAATGTCTGACTTTGGCGACTCCTGGTGGTCAAAAGTGCAACGTCAGACAGGAGTATTGTGTGTATATTTATTGTAATGCCGAAATTTGTCACCAGTCTGCACTGTGGCTACAAAATTACCATTTCCACCAATGAAATGCTGCTAATTTCACGGGGCATTTGCTCGCTACAATAGCAGAATGCCACAGTGTAGGTTAAGGTATTGATTGAATTGTGAGGTTCAAGGGTTAGAAAGCAAATGTAAGTGACGGGGACTATTTTAGTGTCAAATGTTACACAATGCAATGTATTATGAGTCCTAATCTTATTTGTAGTCGGTGTATCTGTAAATTGTAATCTTGTTAATGTGTTTTTGTGGACCCGGGAAGAAAAGCCGTTACCTTGGCATTTTGTGATGAGAAAACACACAAAAAAATGCCCTCACAAAAATAGCAGTGGCAACCTGTGTGTCTGTGTTTGTGTGTGTGTGTGATGCGTGTTGAAGGCATGTAGCCGTAGGTTAGCAGTGGGCGAGAGCGGTAACGCTGCTTCAGTCATAATAGGATCTGACGATGACTCATGCACAGCAAAAACAACAAACGCTCTTCTCTTCCCTCCTCTCATTTCCCTTCCTCTGTACCGTCTCATCTCAGGCTCATTTCTCTTCCTCCTTTCCTCAGTCTCCTTTGATTCCTTTCTTTTTCTGCCCTCTCTCTTTCATCGTCTTTCCACCTCCTCATCTCTCCCGTCTTATCTCATCATGCATCGTTCCCTCTTGCATCTTAACTGTTTGCTGTGTTTCCTGTCTTCTTCCTGGCTCCTCGTTTCTTCCCACATTTTCGTAGCTTTCCTCTCCTGTGGCGGCGTTTTTTTTTTTTTTTTTTCTCCTCTCCATTTTTTTTATTACTTCTCCTTTAATCCTTGTCTTTTTGATTATTGTCTGTTTGCTTTCTTCTCTTTTTCCTCCTTTGTTTGGTTTTCATTTTCCTTTCTTCCCTCTAATCTCTTGCCTCTTTTCCCTCTTCTCCTCTGCTCTTCAATCTCCTTAATTTTCCTGCCTGAATAGATTTTTTCTTTTCACAAAATCTCTTTATGTATTTTTTACCAGCCAAGTTCCTTCAAAAAAGGTACATGTATGATGTCCAGATGATGCCTCCTTTATTGCCAAAGTGTTTGATCGAGTCAGCAAATCTGTGAAATTTATGTTCTCTTTATAGTGATAAATACAGCCAGGGGTAAACTATGACACCCTCCCACCCCCAAGTCCTCATGTGCATATTTTATCATCATTCGTCATCATAAAACAGGAAGCATTATTATGAATTTAAAAGTTTTATCAAAGTTTGCAGGCTTCTTCAGTCATACAGCTGTGCACTCACACATGACATACTCAACTCTGTGTTACATAAAGTACATCCAGTGGACTGTTTGCATCGGGGCGGTGTTGGTACTCTCTTCTTCTTCTGCCGCTGCTTTTCATCATCCACCTGTAGTCTAACTTGGGAAGTTGTTGCCGTCACTCCTGATCTCTGTTGTGCTGAGTTTGGTGAATGCACAGACTCATAGCCTTGACACCATCAAGCCCGTACACATTGTGCATTCATATTACCTCCATCGGCTCATTCCACTTCACTTGGCTGACTGAGACTTGAGTGATTTTGAGTGATTCCACTGATCATCAAAACAACCTGTTGTCGCTGTCTGAAGGCATTACAAATGGATGATGTTTTGTTTGTGTGAGACTCTGATAATGAGACTGAATTGCCATTTTGTTTCACTTCATGCACGCTGGCATCACATACACACTGGCCCATCTCTCAGAGGGTGTTTGTGTGTGTGTTGTGTGACGTATTCAACCTCCCGAAGTCATTTTCAGTCTTCACAGAATCTGCAGTTGCTAGTGACTTCATTTGATCTCGCAAGTTTGTTCTTGACCTTGGAAATAGTAGTTTGGCAAGAAAATAATGAAATAAATAAAACCTCCAAGCACAAGGCCCATCTAGGCAAAGCAAAGGAAATTTATTTGTATTGCACATTTCATACCCAAAGGCAACTCAAAGTGCTTTGCGAGTACACAGGCAGAAGCACAAGAAACGAATGATAAAACAATAAAAGAAAGCAAGCAAAAGCACATACAATAAAAACAAAAGCAAACAGGCAAAAGCACACAGAGTAAAAACATGAAAACAAACAAATTTGATTTGAAAGAAAATTAATTAGAAGCAGTGCTAAACAGGTTAAGTCTTTAACTTGGAGTCGGCACCGTCTCGAGTCTTCGCTCTTCTCGCAATTTGTTCCACATCCGAGCAGCAGAGAAGCTAAAAGCAGCTTGGCCATGTTTAGTTTTTACTCAGGGGACAAACAGCTGACCTGAGAGCTCTGCAAGGTTCCTACTCGCTCAGGAGATCTGATAAGCATGTCGGACCTTGGCCGTTTGAAGCTGATTCTGTGAGAAACCGGTAGCCGATGTAGAGATCTGAGACGGCAGTTGCCAAGCTTTTTCGGTCCTTGTTACAGCCCCGACAGCAGCGTTCTGGATCAGCTGAAGCTGTCTGATTGCTGTCTGAGACAGACCTGTGTAAAGTCCATTCTCTGTCTCTGATCACTGCCATCTTTTTAAGGTGCTAGAAGGCTGATTTTGTCATTGATTTAATGTGATTACTGAGATTTACTCGATGATAACAACAAGGTTTTTAGATTTTTACTCAAAGTCTTTCTTCACTGGCCCCTAAAACAATGACTGCAGGTTTGGCCTCATGTAACTGCAGAATATCGCTAAACATCCAGCTGCTGATATGTTTAAAGCACTGTCCCAGAGAGTCTATTGAACTGCATTCGCTTGGTGACACAGCTATATGATCTGAAACATACAGTTTTGAATAAATTAAGTGGACGGGAGTGTGTACAGATTAGATTTAGACTTAGAGATCTGAGGATTGACTGCTGCAGATTTCAGCGTATTATTAGGTCATTATCAGGACCATGCAAGAACCAAACCGCTGTTCAAGTCTGACTATTAATATATTATGATCGACCATATCAAATGCAACAGTCAGGTCCAATAACACAAGGACAGGCTGTTTACAAGCAAGCTAGTTTAATGTCATTCAGAACCTTGACATCAGAAATCTTGGAACTGCGTCCACGGCTAAGTCCTGAACGAATGCCAATGTTTTTATTTACTGTCGGAAAGTTGCAGAATTCTCTTAAGACAACTTGCTCAGTAATGTTAGTAGTAAATGGCTGGTTTGATTTCGGCCTGTGGTTGTTTAGCTCAGATGCATCCCTACTAGCATCCAGACTAGTTCTATCTGATAGCTGAGGTGTGCTATTTATCTTAAGAGAGGAAGCACTGGTGGTGTTCCTAACATTTCGATTTTGGGGTGGTATACATGCACTATTACTGTCTGAATTAATGATCTGAGACAAGAATGATTGTTTTGCCTTTTGCAGCTCTGAATGGTATTTGTGGAGACTTTCTCGGTGAAGATCAAAGTGGATTTAAAGTTTAGTTTTCCATCATTAACGCTCAGTTCTTTGACTGTTATCGGGCCTATTGTGAGTGTCTGCCATGACAGTCATATCTAACAAAACACAGAAATGATCCAATAAAGCAGCATCAAGCACTGTGACATTACATGCTGAGAGGGTCCAAAGTTTTCAAGGATCAAGGAAAGTTCTTGAGCTTTCAGCCTGAACATCCCCAGTCAGAATTACATGGTTACATTGATGGAAATCGATTCGGCAAAGTTATCAAAAATGTAGCTGAATATTTTGGTAGATGTTTAATAGAATAGCTTTAGCCCTGCTATTTAGTCTAACAGAGATATTCAAAGGCATTGGATGTGATCACATGATAATTACATGTTTGAATATAACGGCTACCCCACCTACACTCGAACGACAACCAGCTGTGTTTCACTTAAAAACCATAATGTCAAATTTATGATCTAATATGAAATCAATCAAAAAGGATTCAGAGGCTCAGAGACTACTGTCTGGAATGAATTGTGCAGACTGAGCTGGATACACCGTGTTGCCTCTACCCCTAATCAGGACAGGAATCTCAATGTCACATTGGACAACTGATGGAATAAGATCTAGAATTACAGGTAGTTTGGGATTGATTCAGAGGTCTAGATCCAGACTATGAGTCACTTTCTTAACTAAAAACCAAGTAGGACATCGCATTGGTTACATCACAATTGATCTTACCCAGACACAAGCACCATGTAACACAATCAGGTCTCCTTCCTCCAGCGTCATTAGGGACAATTATATAAAGATGAGTCAATCATCAGTTGTTAAACATGTCTGCATCCTAATGGAGTGAATAACGAGCTGCACAGGCTGCTGAGCCGCCTCTGTCGCAATGGCTGCAAGCGCCGGTTAGTGCTGTTATATGCTGTAGACAGAACCACTGCTTTTGTGTGCATTGTTTCCCACCTTGTAGAGCCACACATGCACACTCAGTAATCTAACAGTACAGATGTAACTGACCACTTTGCCTCGCTCTTGATTAAAGTGTGTTGTGTTTGTCCTGATTGCTTTCTGAGGGGCTGCTCTGCGTGACCGAGCTGCACACATCAGAGCTTCTGGTAGTAAGAGCAGCTGCAGCTTTGTTGATTTGCTCCATGATCTTTGGACCCTTGAAACCCATTTGAGTCATATTGTCGAATCTCACAAACATATTGGTGTCGGCAAGTTTCTTTTTCTCTATTCCCCGAAAAAAATGTGCTTTTTGCAGAGGTATGTGGTTTCCGTCGCCAAACTGAGATTAGCCCTATCCCCGCGGACGAGAGATTTATGAGCCTCAGAATGAAATTTTTGTCAGCGCGTGACCCAGAAGGCAGATTTTTAAAAGTGGCGTGAAGCATTGTTCCATGACGAAAGACTCCTCATCGAGGGGCCTGGTTTTATCGTCCTCTCTCTTTTTGTTTTACAGACATTTCAAGTCGTTTGAAGCCTGTAGAAGTCCCTCATTTCCCATATCACCAAGGATATCGACTTATAAATCTCACTACCTCATCTCTTCTCCTCTGCTTTTGTCTCAGCTGTCCTTCTTGTTTCCTCCTCATTTGGTGCTTTTTGACTCCTGTCACACCTCCCCCTGCCTCAGTTTAGTTTTATTAGTTTTCTGATTTTTGATGGCGGTGCAGTGAAGAGTGACAGAGAAAAGGACGGGTGATGTACGACAGACTCTGGACTTTGGGGTTTCGTGGTTGCAAGGCACAACCGCTAGGCCAGCCGGGCGCCATCCCTTTCCCCATCTTTGTTTCTGTTTCTACGGCATGCACAACAAACATTCTTTGCCCTCACCTCCTTCTCTGTCACACAAACATCCGCATTGAATCTGCCGCTCGCCGACACTCCATATATCTGTGTGCTTTTCAGTCTCTGTGCATCTCTGCTGTCATTATCTGCTGGCAGAGGCAATCATTTGTCTTGAGCAGGGCGCTTCATCTGTGCTTCTGTGCGTTCGTCCTCACTGCGTCCTAAATTCAAATTGCTGCAAGCCCTGCAACACTGCCAGCCGCTGCCCTGCTATACCCTACTGAGCCCTGCTCTACCCTTTTCTATTTTATAGCTGTATCCTCCAACATCAACCATGCTTTTCCGCAGTGCCCTCTATAATACCTCCCTGTTCAGCTGGACCTAGTTTTGATCTCATAAACCTTCTATTCTGTTGTATGTTTAAAACTGATCCGCTCTAATCTGCTGTACCCTCTCCTCTGCTCTGTTGTACCCTGATATGCCCACCCACTGTTCCACCGTATCCTCCTAACAGCAAATTCCATGGTACTGAATTGTAGATGCTAAGCATGTTTAATGCATGCTGTTGTTAAGTGATGGTTGTTGATGGCTGCTGATTTTAATGATGGTGCGGACGGGAAATTGATGATCAAACCTTAACCAGAGTGTTGTAGCAGCTGAAACCCGACCACCCGCACAACCCAGGAGGCAAACCCTTGACTCCAGTGTCTAAATCTGCAGTCACCTCCCTGTATGACTTCTATGAAGTAAATGAAAGTAGAACATCTTTTACTGGAAATAAAGAAATAAGTAGTATGAGAACATTATTTATAGGAGACAGGGTTGGCTAGCTGTATCCCTGTTGGTCTAATTTGTCCTGTTTATATCCTACTATCTACCTGCAGTACCTCCTCTATTATCTATTATGCACACTGTGAGGTATTAACATTGACTCAGCTGTAAAACTCAGTAAAGTATGAACTTAAGATTTTCTGCTCCACTTAACGTTTATTAAACAAAACCTAACTGTGCAGACTGTGGTGTAGTTTTGCATCATAGTTTGTAAAATAACTGTTAGGTTGATGAGAATGTGTGAAGACCTATATCTTGTTACATATCCCCACCATCTTCTGCTATACCCTCTCCATTACCCTCGAAAATCCTGCTGCAAGTTCCACAACATAAGCCAGAGCTCAGCAACATCACAGAGGATAAGAGAATTGAGTGTGTGTAGTGGTGGTGGTGGTGGTGGTGGTGGTGGTGGGGTAAAGGTGGGGGCGAGTAGAGTGCCAGAGAGCCTGGGAGAGATGGGAAAAAGGAATGAGCTCGAGATAGAGACAGAGAACGAGAGAAAGTCGTAAGCGAGCGAGTGTGAGAGGGAAAAGGAAAAAAGAGATAATTGAATTTTAAAATGCCCTTTTATCGATCGCCGGGCAGAATGTTACAGCTGCATTTCAATGCGTCAAAATGCAGAATTACATCAGCCCTCTTCTCCCTTGATATAGACAAGAAAACAACAACATCAAATGGGGGGGAAATAAAAACCGAGCAGGGAACGGGGGGAGAGAAAGATATCAAGCGCGGACAGCGGCGCAGAAGATGGAGGGAATGGGTGCTCAACCCCCCCATCGACTATAGGCGAGGTGCCAGGAGCAGGGAATTTAACCCTAAATATCCACAGCTGCTACCAGTGCCCTTTAGTACAAGAGCAACCCAGTATCATCTCTGTACATGAACAAGTCATGAAATTTAATCAGACAAGTGTCTGTATGCATGATTTCAAATGGAAAATTCATGTCCATGTAGACGAATCCTATAGATTACATTTTGTGATTCTATAACCCAACCCCAACCCTGACCCTATAACCCTAACTGCAACCCTAACCCTGACCACTACCCAAACCCTAACCCTAACCTCATGACCCTGAACTGATTTTTCAAGTTGATATTTCCCCAGAATCACAGTCTTTCCTTAACCCTAACTAAGTGCTTTTGTTAAAGCTCTGCTGTCTCAGTCCTGCACTTGGTACGCCCACCGTCCACCTGAACCACCACCGTGCAACTAGTGTTTCATTCATTGGAAGAAATGCAGTGGAGGCGAGAAAGCGGAGGTTTAGGGAAGCAGGTTCAGAACTTTTCTCTTTCGCTCTCCTTTTTCATTCTTACACAACAATCTGCGGCACTTTTAGCCTGAACCGCCGAGTGCAGCACCCTGAGTGCCTTCCAGTCCTGTCTGTGTGGGACATTATACCCATATTTAAACGATTAGCGTTTCTCTCCCCTCTCCGCCAAGGCAGGCTTTTCACCTCGACTTTGAGTGTGGCTGTAAGGGAAGTGTAGCTATAATATCACTTAGATGTGTTTTAAAATGCTTTACGAATGAGATGTAATACTGATGCACAGTGTGACCTGTGGAACGTTGAATGCCCTGATATGTGTTGAATGCCTCATACCTGCATGCACAGTAGGTGGGATAAAGAAGAAGCATGCTGTCCTTTGAGCAAAGAAGCATCTAAAAGATAACAGTCGCCATCGTGGCTGTGGCAGTAGCATAAATATTATTGTGTGGTAGTTCTGGGTTCTCTGGGAATATTGTGCTGACAGGTATTTCACTGACTAAACTCACCTGTAATAGACAAGCTGACTCAGCCACCAATGCCTTCCATTGTTGATGCATAACATATCATACAAAATATTCATCCTACAATATATTTCCTGCCTTTAAGCCATCGATTAGACATCTAAGTGTGTTCAGATTGGACGCAAAGCACATCTTCACCTGCCTCATTCACAAGAATCCCCGTTTATTGGCTCCAAACAGCCAGTGCACCGACTTTCCAGATGTGCTTAGCTGGAAATATCCATTCTGACCGAGCTTAACCCCCGGCTGCTCCAGTCTGTGGTGTTATTTTCCTCCAGACGTCTCTCCTTTTCTTCTGGAGTTCTTACATTCGTGAATTGGCATCATCAAGCCTCAGGAAAAATCACTCAAGTTTTCACTCAAGTTGAAACATTTTCAGCTCGCACAGACGTGTCTCCGCCTCAGTTCGTGCCTCCCAGCGTGAAAACACGTCCAGTTGTGTGTGCACTGACTTTTAGCCAACTCTAAAATTAACTTTGCATCCAGTCTGAGCACATCGTTACAGAAGACCTCCGCCAGTGTGTGGAACAGACGTCTGGAGCGTTCTTTCATCCTATGATGGGGTGTTTCATTTTGGCTTTTAACAGCTTTACAGTGAGTTACAAAACATTTATCAGTTGTTTACATTGATGTCTGAGTATTCACAGGCAGTGTTAAGCTCTTTTGAGAGGGCTTTATTATATTCAGCCATTACCTCTCAAGTATTACAAGACTCTAAATGGTCTGCCTCCACTTCCAACCTGCTCACTGGCTGTGGTCCAATCAGATCCCTCAGATCATCAAGCGTGTGTCTCCTGAATGTACCTAGAATTAAAACTGAATCAGCTGAAGGTGTGTTTGGGTGTTACGGTGCTGACCTGAGATCTGCTGCAGCTGGATCTTCTTTTAAGAGCAGTCTTAAAACATTTCCTTTCTCTCAGGCTTTGTGTGTGTGTGTACGGTAATCCATGTGTGAATGCTGTTGGAGGAATAGCACGGGGTTGTAAAAACTGTTATTTTATGTGTGTGTGCATCGTCTGAGTGGCTGAGAGCTTATTTCATACACACATAGCATCTCTGCTGCAGTGTGCTGGGGGAGCAGCATCTGAGCCGGCGACACCAACAGACTGAACAAACTGATCAGGGAGGCCGGCCCCGTTATTGGCTGCAAACTGGACACTTTTGAGGAGGTGGTGGAC
>JBBMOE010000018.1:418185-518095 GCA_037975065.1 Chaetodon trifasciatus | reverse complement strand
TGCCTTTTGAAAAGCTAAAAATTGGCCTTAAAACAACACTTTTCTTAACTGATCGTGTAAAAGATGTTCATGTGATCGTCCTCTCACAATCAGTGTCACACAGATGTTCATAGATGACAACATGGTGGCACAGGTGGTAACACTGTCGCCTCACAGCTAGAAGGTCCCAGTTCGAATCTCGCTGTGGGCGCCGGGGGCGTGTCCTCCACCATGCCTTCAGTGCCTGCTGCTTGAGGAAAAAGGGCTTTTCTGTGTGGAGTTTGCATGTTCTCCCCGTGCTCACCTGAGGTATCCTCCATAAAAAAATACCCCCACTGAAAACATGCAAGAAGATCACCACCTGACCAATGGTGACCAACAGAGTTGGGTCCCCGGGCGCCGCTGTCGGCTGTTAGCCGGCATCCCACCGGTCCTGGTCTGCTGCGGAGGAAGGACGACCAGGATGGGTTAAATGCGGAGGAATGAATTTCACAGGAAGCATGTCGTGTGCAACGTAGTGTGATGTGATAATAAAAGTACGATTCTTCTTCTTCTTCCAGCAGGAAAGGCAACCTCAGCCTTTTGTCCTGTGATTGTGAGGCTTCAATAAAGAACACGGTCAGACTCAGTAAACCTCGTCTAGATCCGAAAAGCTCTCAAAGAAGAATTACACCAGCCTGTTTCCACCTGATAAAGACAAGAAAACATCAGCGACTCCACAATGGAAGATGAAGCGGAGGAGACAACGAGAAGCTGAAAGGCACAGAAGAAAACATATTTACTGTTTCAGTCCGACTGTCAAGAAAACTTCCCAAACATCACAAAATAAAGTGCGACTTGACTGAGGTTGAGGCGAATAAATCAGCTCCCTGACTGTTAGAAAACATGCTTCCACAAGACAAATGGGAAGCCTCTGAACAATTTATTACTACTGGGAATGATGCATTTGCATTCAGATAATGTTAGCCATAATTCATACCTTCGTCTGAGAAGAAAACACATTTACTGGTTATGGTTCTAATGTCTCAACTAATGGCCGTACAACCTCAAGGGAGACAGATACCTTTCGGACGGCTTTTGAATGACTAAATTGAACTATTCATCAAAAGCATATCACTGTCACATAAATACTGTTTTTCGAGGAAGCTTGTTTATTTGTTTTATTTCAGTAAAGGAAATGTTATTGATTTTTTTCCGCCCAATCTCGGCTTTGTATTTGAATAAATCATTTTGTGTGTGCGGCTGTGCGCGTGCAGCTGCGAGTGTTGATTAGGTTCAGTCTGCAGCGCACGCAGTCTCCAGCCAGGCCGTGTGGATTAGCCCTTTGTATCCTTAAACGTCCTGAAACTGTGGTGAAACTTTGTTTATCTCAGCGGCTGTGAAGTAGCATCCTCGCTCTTTGTGTGCGTGTGCGTGTGCGTGTGACTGTTGCTCTCTTCGGATGAGAGAGTGTGAGATGAGAGTGTGAATGTGTGTGTCGCTGTGTGTTTGTTTGTGTGTGTGTGTGTATACGTGGCCCCTTCTGCTCTGCAGTTTTAGCTGGCTGACCTACAGACAGACAGGGCAGCTCTACAGAGAGTTATGCCTTATGGCTTTTTGTGCAACACTGTGTGAGTGTGTGCGTGTGTGTGTGTGTGCATGTTTCTGTGTCTTGTCTGTGTGTGCGTGTGTGTGAGAACCTGTGTTTATTTATGACAGAGTGGATGTGGGTCTGTCAGTGAGTGCACAGTCCATGCACGTGACTTTGTTGTGTGTGACATCCTCGTTAATGTCGCTTTGTGAGCGCTCATGTCTGCCTTTGTCTGGTGTGTTTGCGCGCGTGTGTGTGACCCACTCGGTGTTTGCTGTGCGTTTCTTTATCCGCTCACAAACCCGACATGCATGTCACGTCTGCTTTGTTTGGCTGTGCGTTTGGCTCTGTTGCGCTGCACATGGTTCAGTCATGTGTTTCAGTTTCCACATGAAAACAAACCCTTTTTCAGATAGCACTTAAATAAAAGCTGAATGCTTTACTCTAACATTCAATATTTTCTGGGTAACATTTGGCACTGCCATCTGCTTGTCCAAACAGAATCAAATCACGCATAGTTAGTTTCCTCATTTGGGTCCCCCCCCCCACCCCACCCCACCCCCCGCAATCCCATTGACAAGATCAGTATTGGAGCCACTTGTGCTGACAGTATGTGCGCTGTGAGCAGTGAGTGGCTGCAGATGCCGCCTTCTCATTCCACAGCCTCGAGTTCAATCCCAGCAGCACCTCACGTGTTGAGCAAAAATGTCACCGTGGTTTAACCTCCACAAACCGGAGCTAAACGTGAGTCACTGTAAGGCCCAGATATACCCAAAACAATATTTGCACCCATCAGGTTCCCTGTTCCATCACCGTATTTTTCACTTTAAAAGATGGTAATTCTGGAAAGACTCGACACCAAGCATTGCCCATTTTTCCCCAGCAAACTAGACAGTGATGGCAGTGATGCAGGTGCTACCTGAGCTTCTGCAGATGCCGCCGCCAGCTGGATCCCTCCGCCAGCACGGCGCTCTGTGCTGCTGCCTTCACTGCGGGCAGTGAGTCCCACTTTCAGCTGGATGCTGTCTCGGCTGGTGGTGTTGTGCTGTTGCAACATCAGAGACTTTTGTCAGGAAGTTTTCTGAGACTCTTATCTTTGCCTTCTTTTGTTTGTATTTCTGTGTTTTGCCCGTCGTTCTTTCATTCTTTTTTCTTTTAAGGCAGCTATTAGGCTAATAAAATGCTGTATAAAACTTAGATGTTGACCTGAGAGGTCCTACATATCAAGGCCTACTATGTTGCAGTCTACAGTAAATGACAATGCATTCATATAAATTAGTATTTTGTGAATTTGTCATTACTGCATTGTACAGACACAGTCGGCTGTTTTGGCTCTTTGTTAGATGATTAATGACAAAGATGAACTGTTATTTTCACTTCTTATTTACCATATTTAGAAGGTGGCAAAGATGATGGACAGCGCGTTTCTTCGTGTTTCGTCTGGCACATCAGGAAAAGGTGTTGAGTCAGCTTTGACTTCTAGCATTCTGGTTGTTTTTAGATCTGCTCACAGTTTTTGAGTGATGGTCGGCTAATGTCAGCTAATGCTTGGTGAGAGCTACATTATTCCGTCTGAAAAACAAGGTTACATTTGGTCCATCGGCTTCATAATGACCAAGTTTGTGAGAGAGCCGGTTCGGTTCAGGGTTTGGACCTGACACACAGGCTCCAGCTAGGACTGAATTTCAGGCCCAAGCAAAAACTTTAGCTGGATTTCCAGTCTGGCATGAAGTAGCTGCCACATGCGATAATGTGCATCTCTTCAAATATGTAACTGCACTCCAGGGCTATGGCAGCTATGGAGAGACCACAATGTGGAGACCAAAAGAAGTGTCAGCTTTGGCTGCTTGTGTGCTCTGCTGCGAGTTTGTAATGCCAGAGCAGACTGTTGGTAGTGAAGAAAGCACAACAGAACCATGTCTCAGGCCAATCTTCTGCTCATTGTGATCCTCACTTGAACAAAAGAACATAAACACGGAGGCTCTGCTGCAGCCGTCTCCCACTGAGTAAAGAGTAAAGGTTAACCTTCCTGTTGTTGCTCTTTATCACAAAGTAAATGGAGGAGCGTAAACAGAATTACTGTGGGGGCTATAATTCAAGCACAGTACATAATCACATACAATGCAGCTGTGAAATCGAATGCTGAAATCTAAATAAAGACCTGTGCCGTCAAACCTTCATGGACACTTTAACTCTTACATACTGTTCATATTCTACAGCTCGAGAATCTCATCACAACACGTGTCTGTACCTAATTTTGAACCACAGATCTATTCAGAATGTATAAGTAGCCTGCCCGTCATTAACAAATGGGAGATTAATCCTTAATTAGTCTTTCAGAGAGCAGGGAGAGTGAGTTGTTTAGGTGTTACACCACTTGTTTTTCGAGTTTTTCTTCATTTCTTTCCTTGCTGGTGGCTGATCTGAAGTCTACAATGATCTACTTCGGCACCAGGTTTCCTCTTGAAGTTGAATAAATTGACACATAACCTTAAAAACACCCAGAATCCTCTGGTCTGGGCAGAATTAATAAGTAATTGCTGTAAAGTGCGTCTTGAGTAAAGCACTTCCTCATGTAATCAATCAATTTCCTGCTCGTGTATACTTCCATTAATTTCCTCAGTGCTAAGCATTTAGGAAGAACATATGAGCAAAATTAAGCATCTAATGTTTGTATTCTGAGTGTGGACTCAGACTCGGCACCAGACCTGCCTGTGCAGGTTTAAGGACCATGTCTAAAATTCATAATAAGAGGAATTAAAAAAAAAAAAAAAGCCATAAGACATCCCACAGTTTCAGCTGAAACGACTCCTAAATGAGGTTTGTCAAGAGCAGCTTGATCAAAGAGCTCATTCATGCAGATGTCAGAGTATTTGTTTAATCAGAAGTCTATAAAAGGAGGCCTCCATTGTGGATGCTGGCTGTTGTTGGGTTGGCTTAACCGCTTATGCAGATTTCAGGCAGTTCCTTAATTAGGTTTCAGTTAATTGCACACCCACATGCAGCTTATAAGTCAATTGTAGGCTAAACTGATCGTGGGCTATGAAAAGGACTAACACGTACACTTTAGTACACACGCGCACACACACGCACACACACGCCCCACAGTGGCTCTCCCTGCCTCCCCTCGACTCTCATGCGTGCTGCCAAACTAATAATTTCCATGGCGTTGACTGTGAACTGGGGTTTATTTATCTCTTTATTTTTAGTAAAGCAGTGGATGTGCAGATGGCCCACAGTGTTGACCGACCGATCTACAACCCAGCAATTTCAAAACATAACTGCTAGTTTCGTGTCACGGGTTGTGAGACTTGTGATATCTTGTAAAAGTCTTATAATGATGCACTTACTCAAATGTTAAAATTAGATGTGAGAATCAGCTGGTATCACGGTGTTAATTGCTACATGCTACATAAAGAGGGACGCTTTGTTTGAGGAAGTTTTCTCGAACAAACTGCATTGTTAGTCAGTGTGTTACCGTTAGGGTGACACATCCTGTAAAACCTTTTCAGGGGAGGATTAACGCGAAGCGATTTTTATACCTTTCACCATCTGTCGTCTCTGACCTGCTAACTTCAGCTCTGTTTTATCAGGGAGAACAGCATCTTCTTCCTCCTCTGTGCCAGGAAGCAATACACTGATTTCCAACCTCAAGTGGGCAATATGGATTAAATCTCCATCATATACAATCTTCTGTCATGATAATGATAAATGCAGAAATCTTCAGAAAATCCAACATGTGAGAATAGAAAAGCGACCAGCTGCCAGCAATGACTGTCCTCACCATTTAGCAGACGACTGACGTCTTATGTGTCAACACTGACTTTATTCTCGGAGGCAAAGATAGA
Source organism: Chaetodon trifasciatus (assembly GCA_037975065.1). Lineage (NCBI taxonomy): Eukaryota > Metazoa > Chordata > Actinopteri > Chaetodontiformes > Chaetodontidae > Chaetodon > Chaetodon trifasciatus. The sequence continues at coordinate 512,698 of JBBMOE010000018.1, read as the reverse complement.
AGAAACTCTTTGGGTGGAGGTCATGGTGGACAGTTAGGTCAACAAAGGAGGGCTGTGGTTTGCACCCAGTCTGCTATCAATAGTCAATAATAACGATCCCTGTGAGATTCTCCAGTCGGTTGCCATTAAACCATTGGAGCAGATGACGGTGCAACAAGGTGACGTAATTAAACGAGCCCCAACATGATGGAAAAACTGTCTTTATGCTGCATTTTCTCACATTTTTTTTATTGATTTACCAACTTTTCCACCTCATAAAAACATGAACTTTTTCGAATGTTTGTCGCATTTATACGCAAAATGAAAATAAGCATCAAACCAGGCGGATGGAAACGCACTTAGTTTGCTTCCTTTAATCATCAAAACCTTTCCCGAGTAGTTTTTGTGTCTGAGGTGAGCCAAAAGTTTATTAGTGGCAGATCAGATGACAGAAAACCTCTTTGCCAAAGCACACAGTGAAGCAGATACAAGCAGAGCAGCTCTTTACCTTCACAGCACAGCAGTACACCAGTGTCTGACCGTTAGAGCAGATAAATTAAAGAGAACTAACAACTATCCTCTTCTCAAGCACCATCGGGATGCCCTTGAGCCAGGCACCGGGCAGTGGCCGAGGTTTGAGTTTAACAGCAGCATTAAATTCTTTCTGTCTTCAGGAGTTAATCGTAGGTTGATGCCAAAGAGGAAGCTACGAGCTCAGTGAGATCTCTTTATGTGTGTCACATCGGGGGAAAAATCCCACCACACTGTATATTATCAGCTGTAAGAAGCATCACCTCCACCCTGATTTAAAGGGATGTGCACTCCTGGAAGCGTGTCAGCTTTCAAGGTATCTACACATGAACTGCAGCTAACCTTGCTGTGAACTTCACACAACCTCTTGATCCCCTTAACCGTATGATAGTGGATCCAAGTGTGCACGCAGAGCTGTTAGCACACATATTAGTGTGTGGGTACCTTATCTGCTTAAGGCCTGATATTATCTTACAGTTGTGGTTGTTGTTCCGCACGGCTTGGTGTACGATTTACAAGGAGAGTAAGAGGAGGAAAAAGTCATGTTTTCCTCACTCCCCCTACAGGCAGTGGTCTTGTTTGCTGGGATAGATTATGATCTACTGTGAAAGCTCAAAATGTGAGAAAAAGCAAATTCAGAGTCTGTCACCACATTAAAGACAGTAGTCCTATTCCCATGGCAAGGCCAGTGATGGGAGATAGGAGTGGAGGGAATCAGGAAACAGTCTGGTCCATCTGGATCAATCTGCCATGATGACCAGGGTTCAAGTTTGCTTCTTTAACTCTGACGAAATCCTGACCCAAGTTGTTCAAATCAGGCTTTAACCTCAAATGGGAACTAGAGCATTTTATAAACAGCATCCAGATCAGTTCAGTAGTCATGGAGAGCACCGCTGTGTGTTTAGCGACACGTCCTCAGTGGTTCTGTCTGAAAAATAAGTCATTTAATTTAAAAAAGAAACTCTGAGTTCAAACACGAGGTTTATTAGCGTCACAGTGTTCAGTCCTTGTTGGTTCGTCTGTTTGTCAGTTTTTTCAGCAGGACGTCTAAAGTCGTCGTGAAGTTTCTTTGACTTTACTGCAGAAGTATAGGTTCACACAGAAAGGCGTCATTACTGCATAATTGATAATTAGTTAAAAAGTTATATCAAGAACAAGGCCAGCTTATCCAATGGGCTTTATGGGCACAGGCCCAGGGGCCCATGTGCATCTGGGGCCCAACCAGACTGAGGTTCTAGTGGGGGCCGATCAGCGCAACAGTTTATTTTTTGTTTGTTTTTTCCCCACACATAATTAGCCGTCCAGGATGGGCTGGGCTGAAAATTACAACCCGACCTGACCCGGGCCGCAGGTTTTCTAAGGCCGGCCCTGATGCAGCCCAACACACCAGCATTAATTGTGCCCCCCCCCGGCAAGTGAGGAAACCATGGTAACAGCCAGCTCCGCCCCCACGCCACTGTCCGTCAATAACAGTGCCGAACAGACCGGATCGTGGGGAAGTAGTTGGAGAAAAAAAAATGAGTGAAAGAAGCGGTTGCAGTAAGCGAAAACGATGGAGAGATGGAGACGAGGAGGAGAGAGATGGAGCTAAGGAGGAGAGACAGAGCTAAGGAGGAGAGAGATGGAGCTGAGGAGGAGAGACAGAGCTGAGGAGGAGAGACAGAGCTGAGGAGGAGAGAGATGGAGCTGAGGAGGAGAGAGATGGAGTTGAGGAGGAGAGGGGTGGAGCGAAGGAGGAGAGATGGAACTGAGGAGGAGAGACAGAGATGAGGAGGAGAGACAGAGCTGAGGAGGAGAGAGATGGAGCTGAGGAGGAGAGATAGAGCTGAGGAGGAGAGACAGAGCTGAGGAGGAGAGAGATGGAGCTGAGGAGGAGAGAGATGGAGCTGAGGAGAGAGAGCTGAGGAGGAGAGAGATGGAGCTGAGGAGGAGAGATGGAGCTGAGGAGGAGAGACAGAGCTGAGGAGGAGAGACAGAGCTGAGGAGGAGAGAGATGGAGCTGAGGAGAGAGAGCTGAGGAGGAGAGAGATGGAGCTGAGGAGGAGAGATGGAGCTGAGGAGGAGAGAGATGGAGCTGAGGAGGAGAGACAGAGCTGAGGAGGAGAGACAGAGCTGAGGAGGAGAGATGGAGTTGAGGAGGAGAGACAGAGCTGAGGAGGAGAGACAGAGATGAGGAGGAGAGACAGAGCTGAGGAGGAGAGATGGAGTTGAGGAGGAGAGAGATGGAGCTGATGGAGGTCCATGTGTGTTTGTATTCGGGGCCCTGCCCTCTTGATCTGTAATAGGTATGAACATACATATCCAATGATTGTCTGTCACTGTGTGTGCTGCTACACACTCTAATCCTTCTGGTTCATTCTACAGTGTGAAAATAGTTGGAATACTGATCTTCACACTGCAGCCACACACTCATTTTCATTCTCGCTGCAGGTAATAGTCCGGCCCGCTCGGCCGTGTCTCCTGTATGGAGCTGGTACAGAAAGAACAAAGGGAAGAGATGGATGTTGGTACCTGATGGATGGCGCTGGGCTGTGCGCCGGGATGATTTTGTCATGAGAGCGTCTCCGTGTGTTTGTCTGGGTGTGCGTGCAGCCGCCATTGTCCGGCCTGTCGTCACCCCGTCAGCTCGTCCCTCCTCGAAGATCATTTCTCTGTCATATCCGCTGGCTTCAGCACACAGAGGACAGACTATCCCGAACCTCGGCCGCGACGCTTCATGTTAAATCTTTAAAGGGCCACTTCACAGGATTTCTGAACCCCAGAGAAAAAAATAACCTCTAAGGTCGCTCAAAATATTTTAGACATTTAATTGTACATTTTTTTTGGACATTTAGGTGATGCACTGCTCCAATAACAGTGAGTAGGATCGGTTGGTCAGTGTGTTGTTGAGGGACAGATTTGTGGACACGCTGTAGAAATCATTTCTGTTTCCAGGATTTGCCTCCTCAACCACGAGGAAGTGGTTTTGAAATTATTTAAATTTCTACTTTCTTTACATTTGGGTTGAGCCTAATGAGCACGAGCTTGATTTTTCGGTTGGTTAAAGACGTTACATGTGATAATTTCTCCGGCGTCAGAAGAAAGTACGTGAACAGCCTGAGAATAAAGATGTGAATAAAAATCCCCCCAGAAAAACACAGTTTCTTCGCATTTCTTTGAGCGCAGTGAAAATACCTATAAAATGTACCTCAGAGGCATTTTCCTCTGTGTCTCTATTTATTGTGGGCTACTTTCAGTATCATTCAGCTGCATGCGTCTTCACAGATGTTCACTTGCTCCACGGTTCTTCCGCTGACGAGCAGACGTTTCATAATGGAGCAGTAAATATTTGAATCTCGATGACTCAATCTACCAAAACAGTAATTTGTTGGTAAGACACACTGACAGCTACACAATAGGCATCGACTCACGTGGCGCTGTTTTGCGTTTGGGGGCTGTGAGAGTGTCACACAGCGTTCTGAACCCTAATTGATTTTGATTTTATAACTGAAGTCATATGCAATCAATTAATATCCAGCGATAAGATTCTCTCCTGGCCCTGTTGGGTTGATTTCACCGACACTGAGACGTCAGACTGCTGTCAGCCCTTGGACGAGGTGCGTGTGTGTGTGTGTGTGTGTGTGTGTGTGTGTGTGTGTGTGTGTGTGTGTGTGTGTGTTTTGGAAAGAAAGGTGGAGGCAGACAGTGAAGTGGAAGACGGTGTCTGTGTCTGTGTTTGTAACTGCCTCTATTTGCTCGTCCATGTGTGAGTGAGTGTTCATTTGCGCCAATGGGCAGCCCACATGTTTGTGTGTGTGTGTGTGTGTGTGTGTGTGTGTGTGCGTGTGTGTGTCTGTTCCAGTTCACCTCCCTGTCTGCCTTTGCTGTGGCAGCTTACCTGTCTACTGAAGCACAGACACACAGACAGCAAACAGTCATTTTTTGGTTTTGCTTTTTCTTCTTGTAATGCCTCTTATATTTGGACAGCGGGATGAAGATCACGCTCATGTAACATTTATTCAATACATCACTGAGATCTTCACTGCGGAAGAAAGGGAGAAGGATGGGGGGGGGGGGGGGGGGATTGGCTGCTGATAGTGGGCCATATAGGAAAGTGAGGGAGAATGTGAGAGAGATAAATCAACACAGACAGGAAAGTGAAGCAGGAAATGGACAAAACTGAGAAAATTGCTCTGAGGCTTTTCACAGAGGCAATTTCTTCTTGAACCGGATGATTGCGTCAAAACAGAATTTTGGCATTTTTGTCACAAGGAATTCGATGGGCAATTTTGCTTGAACTAAGGTGTCTAAGGTGCACCGGCCTCATTTAAATGAATGGGCGGTTGTATTTTGTTTTATTTTTTTTTGTTGTTCTTAGCACTGAAATACCATGTGCACAATCAGATAACACTCTTTATCAGCTGCTACCAACATATTAACACAATCACACATCACAGATTTCATTGTCAGCTTATTGTTCTTTGCAATAATGATAAAATTGGTTGTTGGTTCAGACATATAGGAACATATATGTACGTTTTAGCACAGCAGGAAGCTGTGTGCCATTCTCATACCGCCTTGGAGAGTAGGTCAGGGTGGATGATGTGGGTGGATAGGCATTGGCTTCAGGTTTGGACAGAGAATTCTTGCAGATGATGGGCCTGACCTGCACCTGAATGAATTGAGCTAAGCCTAAAATTGAAGGTGCAGTCCAGGGAAAAAAATGTCTCAGGAATAGAGGAAAGGATGGAGGAGGTGAGGAAATGGAAAGTAGACCATTACAGGAGTGACCGAGTCAGCAAAGGAGGACAAATTTCAAGAGGGAGAAGGTAGAAAGGCTTTAGAGAGAGGAAAAGAAGCAAGAAGGAGGTGGAGAAGAGTTAGGGTGGAGAGAGAGAGAGAGCGAATAATGTCTCAGTGTGTCGGATAAACAGCATCCAATCCCATTTCATCCGGACTTCAAAGGCCCAGAGCAGCAGGGAATCGGACCTCAGCTGAAAGGAGGTGGTCACCTCCATCCGAACCTGGCCGCCGTCGAATACTTTTTTTTACATTATAGTCATTTTAGCTGAAGCTTTTATCCACAGCGACTTACCGCCAGTCTCCACTACAGCTATCAGCCACGGCCGCAACCGTTTCCTTTGAAATCAATGAAAGCTGCTCTTCTGTGACCAGCGGAGGCATGATCAAATAATTACATGGGGTCGGTTCTCACTGCTTGGTGTGCGGTGCATTGAAATAATCAGAAATGTGGTTGAAACCGATAGTTTTTGGTGTAATCACTGAATAACTCTGAATACTGTGGCATTAAATTAAACTTTTTTTCCTCATACATTGATAAAAAAACATTTATTTTATTTATTTTTTATTGTTAAAACCAGAATACTAACATTCAAAGGTAATTTGCCTTCTCAAAACCTTTTTTTTTAACACAAACTTAAATGACCTTATGAGCTCTTTTGCTTGTTTTTAACCAATCAGAGGTTCCCTTTCTGTCCACCAGTGATGCTGCTGACGTTCTCGAGAAGCGATAGCTCGAGTTGTTTGTCCCGCGTGTCGTATCAGTGCAGAGCTACATGCCACACTGTCAGTTACTGGCTGAGCAATAATTCAGTATTATTAGATACGAAATTTTCTAATTTATGCAAAATAATGTTTGCAAACAAGTTGTAATAAAAGCAAAATCTACGTTGATTTTTAATTATGTTTTAATATCATTTGAAATATTAACATTAAATGTAATGTTACATTTATTTGACAGCTAATGAGAATCATTTCAGGACGTTATGTGAACAGTAGGTACACACATCGTATATTAATATTTTAAAAGCATTCTTAATAACGTTGTGATATTGATGCATTCATCCTGTTCAGGAGTGGAGCGTGTAACACACACAGAGGTTTGAAAGAGATTTCAAAAAGCTGTCTTTACTCTTGTAGCTAATAGAAACCAGTGGCTGGTGAGGAGGAAGAAAAGCGACCTAATAACTTTTGATATGCTGGTTAACAGTGATGGGATGGACCGCAGCTTCTCAGGCATGCCCGTTCAGTTCAGGAGGTTTCTTATTAAAATACGCTAAAATGTACTTCAAGCCAGGTTCTGTCTTGATTTGAGGTGAAGCCCCCAAACCACTAGAGAACTTAGCATGTGGTATAATTCGTGTAATTTGTATATCATGAGCTTCAGCTGCCCGTGCAGCCCTTTAACATTCAGAATTCTAACCTTCACGCTGTGCTCGTTATTAAATGTAATAAAAATGTGATGCACGGTTCAGTTTTTCAGCACTTACTTGATCTAATTACTGAAAAACTGTTGTAATTTGTAAAACAAAATTGCTAACCAAAGCAATGACAAATGTTTTCCACCATTCATGAGATCTGAAAGCACAGGGAACACTGGGATGCAGGACCATCTTCCTGCACAGGAGCAAGCGTTGAAACCAGTTCCACACAGTCAAACTAACCAGTCTGTTCTGTGATTTGGAGCTGGGAGTCTCAAACAGCATGTCACTCTTTTCATCATCTGATTTCATACTTTCTCTTTTGAGGTGAGAATTTTAATAAGCCCCTCAGAGTCTGTTTGCTATACCTGCACAGTTTGCATTTATTTTCCTTCTTTCTCTTCTCTCCCGTCTGCTTCCCATGTGCCAATACAATCAAACACAAGAGCTAAAACTCTGCCAGGGATGTGGTTTTATTTTCCAGGGGAGGCGAAAATCACACATTTCACCTTGTAGTCTTCACTCAACAATCCGCAGTCTGTATTTGCATTTCATTTGAAGCCTGGTATCGTCTCTTCAGCGCAGATTTTGTTCATCTCGTTCTTTTGAGGGGTTAGAGATTGCAAGATGATAAACCTCTCGGGGTTTTCTGGAGTTCTTTATTCATTTGCTCTCCACTGAAACTGCATGTAAAACATCTGAGCTATAGAACAGAGTGCTGGAAAACATTCAAGACGTGGGATTCTTCTGATGTTTCGGTCTTAAAAATTCAGGATCACGTCAAAGATTGGCGACTTCAATCCAAACAGTTTGGGCATCGGCCTTGATGAACTCGTGTCAGCAGCGCCTGGACTGTGCTGTCAGACAAGACCTAGCCTTCAAACACTCAGCCAAAACTGCTGAGGATTCTGGGCCTTTGCTCATTTTACAGCAGGAATCTATCTGCCCTGTGGACATTGATGCAGTTTATCTCAGGAGAAAAGAAGAAGCTTTTCCTGTATCTGTCTCCTCTGTCTCTCTATTCAAGGCACCTTATCTGAATCATGAGCCTGTCCCAGGAATGAGAGAGCTGTAAACACAAGAAAAGGGTGTGCATGTTTTATAGGCCTGCCTCTGTCTCAGAAAGTCATTGTGATGAGATCATTCATCCTGTGTGAAGCGAAGCATATAAAAAAGACAAAGACGGAGACAAAGACAAAGACAGACGACTAAAATAATCTGCTTTACATCTTTCTTTGTCCTGAACATGCTCTCCTCTGTAAGTGAATGAAGTTTTCATGATCTGTCTGTCCAAAAGTGTCAGATTTGCAGATTGTCTTCACGGAGCACGGGACATTCAGTTTCTGAGAGTTAAGAGCAGCGACACTGACAGTCTGTAGCTACGTTAGCAGCTCTGTGAGGCTTTAGGTCAGCTTTGAACCGGATGCTAGTGCCAGCCTGCTAACACGTTCACAATGACAATGTAACCCCTACGTAATCCCCATGTAATCCCTAATTTCCCCTACGAGGGGTTAATAAAGTGCTATCTTATCTTATCTTAAACATACCAACATTCAGCAGGTGAAGTTTTAATTGTCACTGTCTTGGTTAATCTATTAGCATGTTATCGTTTTCTAGATAGCACTAAACACAATGTGTTGGGAGCTGATGAGAATGTCATTAGTCGTCATTAATTTGGCCATAAACCAAAGATGTTGGCACGAGGTGGAAGCCTGATGGTTACCATAGTTAGTACTGTTTTTCCCGTAGGGAACAAGAATGTGTGAAACCAAGTTTTATGGCAATCAATCGAATATTTGTCAAGTCAAATTTCAAAATTGTCAGTCTCATCATGGTGATAGTCTGGGAACCAGTGAATTAAATTCCATAGAAATGCATCCAATATTTTATGGAGATATTTCAGCCTGCATCAAACCGACCGTCCAACCGGTTAACATTGCCACTCACAGACTCACACGGCTAACATGGTTAAAATCTTTTTGGTTTTGCCGCCACAGTGTTCAACGTGCTTGGTGTAAATGATGTCAAACATAACTTTCAATGTATTGGTTGGCCATTACTGAGCAGCCCCCTCTTGTCTCCTAGCCTGCTAAGCTAGCTGGTTGTTACAATATTAAAAATGACCCCAGTTTGTATTTCTTAAATTGCAACTCTATATATGTTCCCTAAACAAAAAACAGGAAGTTAAACAAACCATTAAAATCAGAACTTTCCTCAGTAAGTGCTCCCACTTCTTATGCCAACAGCAACACGTGTACAGCGTGTAGATTTCTGTCATATATCCTGTCCAGATCAAACTTTCCACTTTCTTTCTTTAAATTCCACCACAGTCCTGTTGATAATTTGTCATCAGTTTTCTGCGAGCAGCTGGCAATGAAATCATATTGCGTGACTATTTTTTGCTATTGCTATGTGTGCAGGAGTCGATAAGACAGTTTGTGAGGGTTTAAGGACATTTTAGCCATTTGATTCTCTGCTCAGTCTTTCATATAAAACCACAAAAAAGAGAAACAAGAGAAGTTTGTTAGAGAAATTGCAGAGCAGCGTGTGGACGCTCTGTAAAGATTTGAAAAGACTTGTAAAGCTCTGTAAAGATTTATAAAGGTAACTGTGGTACCGACAGTGTGGGGACATAAATCCGTTTACACAGTCACATTGTGGGGACAAAACACAAGTCCTCATAAATCTGTTAATGTCCCCAAAACACAACTGTGCACGTGCGTGCGTGCATGCGTGTGTGTGTGTGTGTGTGTGTGTGTGTGTGTGCGTGCGTGCGTGCGTGTGCGCAGTACCATGCCATTGTGATATGTGGAGTCATGGTGTGATTTCCGATGAAACGACCTCAATTATCATTAAATTCCCCTGCTGCCATTTATCAAACAATAGGTGTGGGAGAGCTTGCAGGGGTGTGTGTGTGTGTGTGTGTGTGTGTGTGTGCGCGTGCGCGTGCGTGTGCGTGTGCGTCTGCCTGCATGCATGCATTTGACGGTCCCTTTTCAAAGAAGACGTCGATAATAGGAGATTCTTTACCCCCAACCTGCCATCTTTTCTATTTCTCAGTCTTTTCTTGTTCGTCTCTGTCAGAACTGGTCAATAAACTACGTCATAGACTCAGATAATTTCCATCTCTTCCTTTGTCCTTCTTTAGACTTCTACTTTTCTGCTGTCTCTCAGTCACGATTCTTCCTCTCTTGACTGTTTTCTTTTAGAAACTTCCTTCCTCCAATGCACCTCCTCTCTTCTTCCTGTTCTTCGTTTTTTTTCTCTCTCTGCTAACATCAAGTGGATCATCTGCATCGGACTAGTACAGCATTATATTTGTCGTGAACAAAATCTCAAAAGCTGAGTCTGAGCAATGCATCTCATTACAAGGTTACACACCTCTTGCCTGGATATCCAGATAGGGATTTATATCATTACATTAGCTGCAAGGTCTCATTCAGGCAGAAATTCGGTGTTGTCGCACTGATCGAAAGTACTGATGTGGTTTTGCAGGACGTGATAAATGTGCTTTTGCAGAGCTGCAGAAACACACAGTTCAGATGTCATGCTTTTTTTTTATTCAGTTAATGAGGCTGATATTGACGACAGAAGTTTCCCTCTTACTGCAGTAATGGAATGCAGAGCTAATTGAAATCCATGAGGACTGGACACTCCTTTGCTCTACACAACTATTTCTAACTCACAGACACACACAAGCACTTGCTGCAAAGATTTAGACGTACGCTGACCAGATGTGTTATTTTCAGTGGACCGTGGACTCTCACACACACTGTTATCGTTGTGTGTGTGCGCGTGTGTGTGTCACAAGCTAAACTGCTCTTTCTGAAGCGCGTATTTTTCAAGGGGAGGGTTGTGGAATAATGACAGTTGTTTCCAGAAAATTGACACCATTGGCTGAAACATGAAAACTGGTTTACATTCAGCCTGGAAAGCAGAAGTATGCTGCGATATGGTGTCACACCAAGTCTGAGGGAGCAGGCTCTTAGCCAGGATTTCAAGAATATAGAGGTCATGGGTCCCCCAGCGTAATCAGTGTAATCAGTGTAAGTAATCAATAACTCATAATCAGCCTTCGAGACCTAACCCTGTGTAATTTGTGTGTGATAAACACATTCATGGAGAAGATGCCAAGAGCATGACCTCGGCGTCCTCAGCACTGTTAGGGAGCTGATGGCCACTAATATAACGAGAGTGAGACAAAAGAGGTCTGGAGCAGATGTGTCAGGCATGCTGGGAGCGACACACTTCAGACTTCATGTTCGTTATATTTCTGACTTTAGTGTCAGAATATGTTTGCAAAATTTGTCACGTGTCTCAAGACGAGCGCTGTTTTCCCTCACACAACATTTGAGCAGAAAACAAAACAAATACTACAAACCTCTTTCTGAACTGACAGTGACTCAAACCGACATACATGATACGTACATGATCGTCGGCGAGTGCCAGTGAAAGGCGTCTGGGACCTTTGTCATCATGTGGTTAATGTTGTTCAGGTTTAAACTCCTTGGTTAGATTTTAGGAAAAAAATGTCGGTTTGTGTCGCTGTTGTGTGCATGATGCCATGTAACTTAAGCTGACTTGTGGTTTCACGCGGGACATGAACAGCCATCCACCCCATCTCTCCCTACCGGTGGCACGGTGGTACAGGTGGTAACACTGTCGCCTCACAGCTAGAAGGTCCCGGTTCGAATCCCGCTGTGGGCACTGGTGGCGTGTCCTCCGCCATGCCTTCAGTGCCTGGTGCTCGAGGACAAAAAAGGGCCTTTCTGTGTGGAGTTTGCATGTTCTCCCTGTGTTCACCTGGGGTATCCTCCATAAAAATGCCCCCCCACTAAAAACATGCAAGAAGATCACCACGGTGACAAAAGAAACTGGGCCCCCAGGCGCCGGTTGGATGGCAGCCCACCGCTCCTGTTCTGCCGCGACCAGGATGGGTTAAATTGCGTGTGTTTCATGTATGTAATTGTGTGACAAATAAAGGGGATTGTCCCTCTGATTCTTCCTCTTCTTCTTCTTCTTTTTCATATGACTTTCTTGCTCTTTATACGACATCACCTGACTTCCTCCTTTGCTTCTGTCATAACTACTACGGCCACTAGAGGTCACCTAACAATAAATGTAAACAACAACATTAGACCAAACCAATAAGCAGCCGCAGTGTGATTAATTTAATCCGTCACTTGTTCATTCAGTGCTTTACACAGCATCGCTGAGGCCGACTGAGAACCCAAACTCTGATTTAACGGTCTGTTCAGCGCAGCCTGTGGGACTCTAAGTCTTCTGCTTGATGGTAAAAGCTGATGTTCTTCAAATAAAATAGAAGAGTGCTCTGACCTAATATCACCAACCAGAGACATTGTTCTTTCACTACACGCAGTTTGACTCAAGTATCTTTGAACAGATACATTCAGCAGTTTAACCAAACTAGCTTTAAGCTGCACGGATACTTTACTGCACAACACTGTGCTATCAACAAGAAAGATTTTACTCCAAATGACTTCAGTCTCCTACGGAGCTAAATGCATTGTTGTGCATATATAATTCATATTTTTGTTGTTTGTTTTTCTTAAATCATGTTAGTTATGACAAGGCTTGGCAGTCAGTTGACAGCTGTAAACAGGTCCGCCTTGGCTATCAGAATAGGTTGCACTGGCTAACAAGATATAGCTAGATAAAACAGATATGCAGTTGTTGAACGCTCTCAGCTGACAGAGACAGAGAGACCTTGGCTATTAACACCGACAGCCCATACATTGCATTTACTGTTAGGTTACCTCATTGTCTTTTTTTTTCTAAGCAAACTGAATGATTTCTGGGCATCAGATCATGAAGGAATCATGAGAAAGCGTCTTCGCTTTGCCTGCTCTTTCAGAAAGAAAGTACAAATTGGAGACGCATTAATATACTTGGAAAGAAAAAAGATTGCTTGTGTGTGTTCGCTAATTTGTGTGTTTGTCCCGAATAGCAGCGGACAGCAGCCTTCATCGGCAGCAGCAGGCAGATTCCAGCGGCGGCCATGCATGAGTACACAGCTGCAGGGAGGACGCGCACAGACACACACACACGCAGAATACACTCACAAACACACAAACACATGCAGATTCAGACACAAACAGGGATGCACACAGATGACTTGCATTTGTAAACAGACACACACACACACACACTCATGGCTGCCTCTATGTTTTAATCTGTGATGACATTAACAAACGCCGGTGTGACAGAGGATGGAAAGCAAAGGATAACCACTATACTGTGACAGGAGAGATATGTCACACACACACACACACACACACACACACACACACACTGTAGTCCCGGTGAAGAGAAGAAGACCGGAGGATGGATCTGATACGGAGCGGGAGGACAGAAACCCTGGATGTGGTCCTGACAGACAGAGGGGGAAGAGAAGTGTGCCTGATTTAATATGCTAATATTAGCTTAGCTAGCTTAAAGTGCAGCTGAGCGTAATGCTTTGGTGTTTAGCGGTATGACGGCGCTGATGGCTGCCGTTCTGGTCAATGAGTGCATTTGCGCTGGGAAAGCGTCTCATTTTTAGAAATGTCCCAGAAGCGTTTCTACGCTCTGCTCGGCCGAGAATACGTGTCGAGTCTAATCTGCACAGAGCAGATCAAGCCAGACAGGAAGTCAGACACAGGAGCGGTGGAGAGAATCTGCTCAATTTTCAAAATAAAACACCCTGTGCAGACTTCCAGTTGTACTGCAACATTAAACACAATTTGAGTCAACAAAGCTCGGCAGGCAAAACGTCTGCTTCTGAAACGCAACTGGTGGGGATTGGAGACACATGGAGGACAGAGCAAATACGTCATGGATATGTGCTCGGAGGAAGTCTCGGGTTAAAGTTTCAATTGATCAAAGTCTGATAATGCAAAGCTGTGCCTCAAGAGCTGAATCTGAGATGTCCTAAAATGGTCCAAGTCCAGAGGATGAACCCTGTGTTAAGAGAGCTGTGCCGTGCTGCAGGAAGGCGCTCCATTCAAGTTCCTCTTGGATGCTTACACTGAAAACATTTTTCAGGCTTCCTGCATGTTTGGGCTCATTGAGCGTGTTTTTGAGCCCCTCTCTGGTCAAGCCCACTGAGAGCATGCACACTGTAGGCTTCCTTTGGACCAGCGAGGTGATTTCCTCCTCACACCCTGCACATGAACAGCATGATATCATGCAGCTCTTAGACTTTCCAAAGTTCATCGGGGCTAATCGCCAACATACAGATAAATGCTTGTACAAAAAGTCATTTTGAGTTGTCCCAGGAAACAGTCCTGAGCCGTGAGGTGGTTTTGGTTTAATGGCCACAAGAAAATAGAGCATCATAAACACCCCAAATTGCACCATTACATCCTATAAAAGATAAAAAGTCTCAAAGAGCTGTATCATCATTTATTTTATTTATGTATGTTCATATATGGGAGCCAGCGGGAAGTCAGCCAGCTCTACTATAGACGGCCCATCATGCTCTACGGGCCCAAATCTGATAAACAAATGAGTGAAGAGGTCGCCATCTTGGAACACAGCATCCAATTTCCTTAATACTTCCATGGAATAAATCCTTTTGACATCCTTCTGGCGCCACCCTCGGGCCAAACTTTACATTTTTTGCTCTGCTGGCGATAAGTACGTACTGGAAGCAAAGTTTTCTCTTCATCGCACATTCTACTAGTGTGTTTTCTGTTGTGTAACAAGCCTCACGTGGATTTCTAGTGCTGTTTAGTCCTCATTCAATGTCATGAAATCTGTGCCAGCAAGCAGCGAGCAGCGGAGGATTGCAGCTACAGTTTCCATCCTGTTTAGAGAGACATTTTATTACTTTCTGACAGGTTTTACATTATGTGCCACTTATGGCGTTATCGGCTTTCACGAGGATGATGAAGGAAGTGAGAGACTTGTACTAGCAGAGACAACACAAACACGAAGGGAGATATAACCGCCCTTATCTTGTTATTTCTGATGCGCTCGTACTTTCTTGCTTTTATCTTCTGCTTTTTTATCTGTATTTGTTGTTCTCTGATCTCCGTAAAGCACTTTCTGACAAACCCGTTTGATAGAAGCACTTAAGGAATAAATTGGGCTTGGCTTGCAGAGGAGAACAAGGGAGGAGGACAGGGGCAGAGACGGAGAGGCGGATCAGACAGAGGGAAACATGAGATGAGGACTGAAGCGGGAGGGATAAAACCACGGATCAGACGAACAGGAGACGCAAGACTTTTAGAAAGAGCAACAAGTGAAGGATGGGAGCTGTCTTTTTGCTCAGTAAATCACATTTTTGTGGCTGTTCAGCAAAGCGTTTTGACATTTTGAAACATTTGGCAGGGCTGTTCCAGAGGCAGAAATACTTAAAGTTAAATCGATATGCTTTACATGACTTATTATATGTGAAAGGGGGAGCTCATTGTGGTGGACCCACAGAGAGAATTATAATCTGACCCTGCAGTTCGTCTCAGCTCTGCAGAGTCTTTATAGCATCTTTCAACTTACCACTTCCACCAAGGAGTTTTTTTTTCCAGTTTCCAGTTTTACCAGTTTCGCTAACATTGCGCTACGTTGGCCCTGGCAGAATAAATACCATCTACATCCCGTAGATGGCAGCAAAGCTCAGTAGTGGCAAACCATAGCCAGCTGTAGAAACACAACGACTCCATGTCACAGTCCACATTCATGGTGCCAGCCATCCTGTGGTGAGCCGACACTTGTAGCTGCTCAGACTTCACACAGTCATTATGGAGCACTCAGGACGGTGGCTTCATGTAAGAAGTGGCACAACTGTAACATCGTAGCTTAATTTCTGGTTTTCGCAAGTGTACTCTATGTTAAGAATATGAAATACTTCCAATTTAGAGGTGCGTGATAGAGCTGACAGCTGAGATTTTGAGGCTTCAACCATATTGTGACAATAGTAATGGTTTTGGAAAGACGTCCAGGCATAAGTCGTGGTTACGCTTGCATATCGGGGAAAAGTGGACTACCGGCCTCGGCATGCACTCTCTAACTGCTTCCAGTTGATACTGTGGTGGCTCACTCTCGCTGCTCTCGTAGCATCACTTGTGACCGCAGACAGCTGAGGAAAGGCTCAGATAAACACACTTTAAGTACACTACCTGCACAGCAACAAGCAGCAGAAAGACAGAGTTATCAGCTGAACTAGTGGAGCTTTAATCAGGCAGATGTTTCCTTCAGGAGCTTAAAGTGCATTTAAGGACGCCAGAGTCACGACTCCAAGTAGTAATATAGGTTTAAACGGAGTTAAAGTGTTTGGTGTCATAACCAAAACTGCCATCTGCAACATATAAATGGAAAAGTTGGTCAAAAAACATAAATGCTATAAACTCTCTCTGAGATTATTTGCACTTATTGGAGCACAGGTTACAGTACGGTACAGGACGTACCCTCCACCATGTTATTGATACCTTGAAGGAAAGGTCAAGTCATACTACATTTTCAGAGAGTAGCAATTTGTTTTGACTTGGCAAAGTGGGAACTGCACAGGAATTAATAAAACACTGTCCCAGCTATGCAGTGGCCTGTCAACAGGAATGCTTTGCTTACCAAGCAAAATGTACGACATGCAGACTTTTCAACTTGTCACAAAGCACGACCAACAACGCTGGATGCGACCGTTCCATTCACGTGTCCCAGTCAGCTCAGTGAGCTAGCAGGCTGGTACCATGACATGAATATCTAAATGTAATGCTGCCAGCATGGATGTTATCAGCTTCACCTGTTCATGAAAAACGTGGTCTGTGAGAAAAGTCTCTTCCACAACAGATGAGCCAATCTTTTCAGCTATGGCTGACCGGGAAAGTGCAGAGGACATCCCGATTTCACCCAAGAGGAGGGCTGAAATTACAGTATTTAGACTGCATCAATGGCCAGTGCTGCAAAACAGTAAGGTGACCTGCAGCTGGGTTTCAC
Organism: Chaetodon trifasciatus; assembly: GCA_037975065.1. NCBI lineage: Eukaryota > Metazoa > Chordata > Actinopteri > Chaetodontiformes > Chaetodontidae > Chaetodon > Chaetodon trifasciatus. The sequence continues at coordinate 496,055 of JBBMOE010000018.1, read as the reverse complement.
GTCTACCTGCACCGAATGGCACCTTTGTGTTTTGGACTTGGAAAAAAGCGGCTCTGGCCATGAAGTTAAGCTTAAAATCTAAAACTGTTTTAACCTGCCCTGAAGTTCTCCCCCCTGAGAAAACATTTGCTGAACTGAAACGCACATCTGCGGTACTTAATGCAACAATCCGAATGCTCCAGTGGAGCTGATCAGTGGCTGACAGTGGGAGACTGCAGCAGGACCAGTCAGCTCCCAGGTGTCAATGCTGTGTGAATGTGAAACCAGATGGTGCAAGAAAAAAAAGCAGGAAAGCATCTGCAGTCACTTTTCCTTTGATAGAATTTAAAGAATGTAAAAAAAAAGGAAGAATCGTGGAACAAATAAGAGGAAAAACTTCATTAAGAGTCCTGTGAGAGTTTGACTTTGATGTCAGAAATCATTTTGTCAGAGTCGGAGTCGCAGCGTTCAGCGGCTGGATATCTCCATTTCGAAGGAAACCTTTTAAACACGCGTGAGGCCAAAAATGATGCAACTGTTTATGTGTGTGTGTGTGTCCACATGAGTTAGAGATGGTTTACGTGAGCAGCATATGTATGTCTGTCTGTGTTTATGAACGATGAAACACATCAGTGTGTGTGTGAAATGCGAAAGAGAGATAAATGCAAATATAAAGAAGTGACATGAACGACCCCTCATAAACGATACCGCCAGGAGAGAGGCACCCTTCATGCTCTGTCCCTCACACACACACACACACACACACACTCAGACACGCTCAGTCTCACACAGCTAATTAAGAACCAGTGATCAGGCTGTTTTGTTCTTGCTAATGCGTATTTTTATTGCCGTCCTCTTCCAAATCACATGCCTGAGCAATTTAGTAGCACTTTAACCACAACCGCAGAGCCCATATGTTGTGATTAAAGTCCCTGTCAAATAAAGCACGTCCAGAGATCACACTTCAGCGCATAAATTACACTTTGAGACACTTAACTTGAGGCAGCAGCTTTCTTCTCTTCACCGAAGTTGGAGAACTCCACAGCAGAGGACACTGAACCAGGATTGGACAGCACTTTATCTCACGGAGTGGCTCGTTCGCAGATGATGTCACGTCATTCTTTCATTGTGGCGCAAACTGCAGATGGAGGGCAGGAAGTGATTTTCTGCATAGGAGGCATTATAACACACACTCAAAATGCCGATGTTTACGGTCGCTCAAATCGATCGAACCGAGAAACAAGGAGCTTTTATCGAGTGCCATAAGTTGTTCATAAGGATGGAAAATGCAAGAAACTGACCAAATTGTTGTTGTTCTCTTCCTGCCCTCCGTCTGGCTTTAACACCACGTGACTGCAAACGACCTTTTGGCATAATATGACCAGCTGAGGATGATGAAGATGCATGAAAAAGACATTTACATATAAGGGCCCAACATATAGCACCATGCAGATTTGATACCTTACCTTTGTTTTGATAATTTTTCTGATTTCCTACAAAACCTCTCTTTTTCATTTCCTACAGAAGCCAAAGTTCTGACACTACATTAATCACAATCTTAAATTGGCAGAATCATATGGTTTTGTTCAAGAATGTGATCAAACACGTGATGGCAGTTTTTTCTCTTTCCAGTCAGTGCAGAAAAGAGTGAAAGTGTGAAACGCAGCTCAAAGTGTGATCACCTGTTTGGTGTTTCAGACTCTAAACGAAGGGCGATGTGTAGCATTAGCTCACTGCTCACTGCAGGGAAAATGTGTGTGTTTGTGTCATTTTCTGTTGGGTTTTGTCGCATGAAGCTCATCATTAAACCCTTTGTCACACCTCACAATTCACCACTCAACATTTCAGCTGAAAAGACAAGTTCATCATCAAGTGTTAGTTGTTGAAAAGAGCGCTTTTCTTTATTCCAGCAATCGTTTTATAACAGAGGGGTCATTTTCTTGTTATTGTTGTTGTGGTCATTTTATTCTGGAACATTCCTCATAAGCTCTTCCTGTCAGAGGGGACAGTTAAGTCAATATGAAGCAGCGGCAGTTTGTCATTATCTGCCAAGCCTGTCAGCAGTAAACCAGTTTGTGTGTTCTCTCAGGGAACCTGGTTTCTTTTCGTGTCACTGCTGTCATCTTTGAAAAGCGAGGTCGGGATTTAAAGTTGACTTTCATCCCGGAGTGTGTGACGCTCTTCTTCTCGCTTCCTCTTATCACCATCAGTCCTGGTAGACTCTGTTCTTAAATGAGGGACATTGAGTTGAACCTAATTGCTCGTTTCTAAATAGATTGGCTTCCATCTCCAGATGAAGACGAGGGAGAGAGGATGATGGAGAGACACAGAGGGGATGTTAAGTGAAGACGACATCGCTTTTGCTGCAATCAATTTCAGTCCATTTTTAACATCATCAGCACGAGCTTTACAGTTTCCTCTAAAGTGATCCAAAGAAAGGGTTTTACATACCAGAATTTCAGGCCTGTTATTATATTTGATGTGTGGGCAGTGATTTATTCAAGCTTATATGTAGAGCCTGACGGTTTTTCACAGCTCGTAGTGTCAGCTTTGCAGGACGACCCTGAAGGCATATTAACACGAATGATTAATCTGGAAGATTAGGTTGCAGCCTTTTTCCAGGAAACTGTTTATATATGCAGATTGTGTTTTAGTGTGAATTGTCCCTTCTGGGCCTCAGTCTCAGGCCCATATGTTTCATCATCTGCTCCTCTGTCGGTGTTAGATGAAAACATCAGCGTATAGAATCGTCAGCTCTCTCGGCTTAAAGTGATATCTTTGTTTTGCAGCATGTACAGTGTTGCTTTTATCACCTTTGGTCATCGGCAAGAGGGCGCATAACCATCAGCATTCACTTACTGTTAGTTCAAACAGACCTGAACATCACATCCACACACTGAGAGAGACGTATGAAGCCTGTTGAAGAGGGGCTCGGGAATCTAGATCAGGAAATTAACGAGTGACGCCTTGAGCAAGGCTCTAATTTGACTCCATTGGACTGCTGTTAAAATAAGCGTAGGAAGTAAAGCTACTGTAATTCTGTGTTTAGATTAGAAAAAGACATTGATGTATAACTGTGACTAAGCACTTAATCTTAAAATTAACATAACCATTGATGCCAAAAAAAGATCAACCCCAAAACAGAACGAACCTCTAAAAGTACGTGAGAGGCTGCGACGTTGCTGTGGGTGTTTTGGACTTCTGTATGTGAACATTATAGCACAGAAATGCTAATTTGCGACCTATTTGAAAAGGTGCTCGCATAGCACGACCACTCCTGCTCATCTGCCAGGGTTTGCTCTCCTCTGGAGCCGGCGAGGGCCAGCGGGGTGAGCTGGGACCGAGGATGGCACATCTGTTCACATCCGCCTGCACTGCTCCTCATCTCTGGATGAGCAGAGTGTCTTGAAGGTGTGTTATAGTGAAGAGCAGAAATATGGTGATTCCTAAAGATGTCTGCTGTGGAGAGCTTGCGCTTTACTCGCTGGATGATCTGACTTATGTTCCCAGTTGTGCTTTTTTGATGCTTATTTCACACAGGTCTTGGAACAGCTGCAAATCCACTTTAATATGAGATAAAGATACACAAGACATCAGCTTTGTCAGAGCCATTATGCACAATGCATTCCGTAGCTGGAGCTCGCTGTCACTCAAAATGAACCTCTGTCAAACTCTGGCTCTAATTGTTTTGCTCCGGATCCATCTGGAAATGTTTGCCCCTGTTGTCATGAGCCCAGATGAGTTGAGCTGAGGGTGAAAAACACTGCAGGGTTTGAAACAAGTGCTCTAACAAGCATGGAAACAGGAAATGAAATGCTCTCAGCGAAGACGAGACTGAATTTGTGAACACAGCCACGCGGGACATGAGGTGGTTTTCAATGGGTGAAACCTTTTTTTGAGTGTGTGGGGGTAAAAAACTGGGTCTGTGCACTGTTTCATTTGTGCCTTTTCTTTCAAACAATATGATTGCCGCTCTCACAATATGATTAGAGCGTCTGCAATAGTCGCATCAGCCACAGCTGTTTAGATCGGGACTTTACTGAGGAAGCTCGATCTCTTCCTCATTACGCAATAGATCAATACAACACCGGCACAGAAAGAAAATCATTTGATTTTACTGCAAAATATTGACATGTGGATCTTTTCAGTTTTATCAGTTTGGATTCACTGGAGAGTTTCAGGGCACCGTGATGCTGTTTCACAGGTTTTGCGAGGCGTTCAGTTTCCTCCAGAAGAAACGGTGAATACTTATCAGCTTTTGGCATGTAACTAATCTCAGACAAAGATCTTGAATATCACCACAAAATGTGAGATATTGGTGAAATCCGTTCAGTTTTTCTGCTCTGGAATGATTTGAGAAAAAGCATTACTCAGCCCGTTTTTGGATTAGTTCAACTACTTATCATCTAAATAGACCTTTATCACATTCTGTTTAACTTTCCATATCAAAGTAAAATAAACTTTTCTTGAATTTTCCCATGGCCAAACAAAAGTAGGCTGGCCTTGCATCACCTCATAAAGATGAAGTAACATAAAAGAAAGAAAGAAAATTAAAATGATATTCTGTACTGGTGTGTTTTGATCAGGCAAAGACTGCAAAAACGACTGCTTTTCTCACATAAAGCTCTCCTTGGCCAAATAAGTGTTAACGGACTTTAGTGTGTCCATCTCCTCCACTGACAATAGCTTAGCGGGTGCAATTAAGGCACTCTAGTCCATCCAAAGCCAGACGGCATCGATGTTTCCTCCGCCGTTGTCAGAGCTTATTGACGTCAGCACTCACACACGCATTATGTTTTCACACTCATACAGGTGCACTTCAAGCACACACACCCACATGAAAGCAGCAGCTCACATCCCTGGTATGGTTAACAAATGCTGTGTGAGCTGCTATAAACGCACATTACATCCATCACATGAAAAATGTAGATGCAGGTAGCTGAAAACACACACGGTAATGATACACACTATTGTGAGCACACACAAATGTGCAAATGATGTGCCCACAACACAAACGCATACAAATTAAAAATGCAGCCACAGTCTCACTGCAGCCTCACACACAGAGACATACACACATGGACGCACATACACACTGTCTGCTGATTGGCATTGGCTGCTGCATTGCTGACAAGCAGCGCAGTTGGATTTGCATAAAGCACAGGGGCGATGCACCTTTCCCTCGCTCTGCTCCACGGGAGGATGATTGGCAGCGGCTCGTCCGCAGCCAGACGCCCAAATGCAACTCCGCCATAACTGAATTCAAAGGCGCCGCTGGCCCCGACGGCTCCGAGGGATACAAAGCTCCACTCAATTTCACCTTTTGCTTAGATCCAATTTTTTTTGACTGACATCTCTGAATGTGACCCATATCTAATGCCAGTTGGGCGGATGCTTCCTAAGGTGACCCACGTGTGTGAAATAACAGCAGAAGCCGTTTGGACCTCTGTCCAATAGCTGCATCACACATAACATCGCTATAGCTATAATACAATTTGTGTATTGTCTTGTGTATACTGAGAAAGAAGAAATGTACTTTTTATTATCACACACAGTTAGTTGCACACTCTACATGCACACACGCCATGCTTCCGTGAAATTATTTTATCCTTGGTCCGTCCTTCCTCCGCGGCAGACCAGGAGCGGTGGGCTGCCAGCCGACAGCGCCGCCCGGGGACCCAGTTCTTGTCGTCACCGTCGGTCAGGTGGTGATCTTCTTGCATGTTTTTAGTGGGGGTTTATTTTTGTGGAGGGTACCCCAGGTGAACACGGGGAGAACATGCAAACTCCACACAGAAAGGCCCCTTTCCTCGAGCAGCAGGCTTTCACATTAAAACATAATCTACCTGGAGTGGAGTGTTGCACATATTTGATTGACCAGCGTGATGCGTTTCATTGCATCGCAGTCATTTTTCTGTCGACTGAAGTCCTGCTGAGACCCCCGCCGTGCTAACACAATGGGGCTGCATTTCATTCTCACATCGTTAATGTCTGTCTGAGCACAGCCTTTCTGATGCCTGCTGCATTGTGCTTGCCTTTATAAGCTCGTTGCTGGTGTAGAAAGGTTCACTGAGGTACTTCAGCAAAGTGCACTTGGTTAGGTTTAGACAACAGAACTACTTGGTTTGGATCGGAAAAGATTACAGTTTGGTTAGTTCTATACAAAAGAAGTCAACTTTTACTTTTGGTTTCACATGGGACACAAACCCCAGTCAGCGGGCTGAAAGTCCTGTGCTCGACCCATCCAGCCACACCACCTTCCTCCAAATGTGAACTCACTCTTTACATCAGTGGTTCCCAACCTTTTTCCCCCTTGCCTGTGTCCAAGACAAGCCAGGCCCCCCCAACCCCAACTCCTCCCTGAGAGAATACTAAAAGAATAAAATGATTAATATCAAACTTTAATTTGCAAAAATAAACAGCAGTTGTATGTTTTTGTTCTTATCCAACTGGGCGTGTCATTGGGATTTTATGAATTTAATTCAGATTCAGATTCAGATTCCTTTATTGATCCCCGAAGGGAAATTGTTCTTGTCGCAGGTGCTTCATACAGGAATGAAATTAGAAAGGAAAGAAAAGAAGAAAAAATATATAAAAATCAAGTATAAAAACAAAATATCAATACAGAGAATATATATATAAAACCAAATATACAACCAATATGTACAATCAAAAATATATATATACATATATACAGAAGGATGTGCAAAACTGAATTTGGAAACACGTATCTGTATAATATCAGGCAGTGAAAAGTGAAAAGTCAGTGAAGTCAGTGGAAGCCCGAGGGCCATTCAGAGGGAGGAGTTGTACAGGTTGATGGCCACAGGCAGGAATGATTTCCAGTGGAGTTTTGGTGGGACGAGTCTCTCACTGAACGTACTCCTGTGCCTGACCAGCGCATCATGAAGTGGGTGTGAAACAATATCCAAAATAGTCCGTAGCTTATTCAGCATCCTCCTCTCTGACTCCACCGTCAGAGAGTCACACTCCATCCCCACAGCGTCACTGGCCTTGGATCAGTTTGTTGAGTCTGTTGGCGTCTGCCTTCCTCAGCCCGCTGCTGCTAATACGCACAAATATAATTTTGGTAACCTCACAACCTTAGCGCAGACAAAATTGTGCGCACCCCCTGTGATCTCTGGCACCCCCCAGTGTTGGGAACCACTGCTTTACATTACGTCATTTGACATTGGGAGTGAGAATGAGCTGTCTACAGAGGTCTATCGGACTGCCCTGCATGTTGGAAAAGGGTACCTTAAAAAGTGACGTCAAGGGGTCCTGACTAGGGATATACGCATAAACCTATGGGTTCCAAACCTGACCGCTGTAGTGTATTGTTTAGCGTATCAATAATTATTAAGGCAAAAGAACAGCATTCGTGTTAATCACCATCATGAACGTACAGTAATATAAAGCACCCATGCAGCTTGAACTTTGCTATAGCTGTAAGGAATATGACATGATATTTAACCGTTCTTCAAATGAGACCGACTCCACACTGAGTTTCAGTTTCAGTGATTATAACAATTCGATGGTTTCGATGTCCCGAACAAACAGGAGAAATTTTGGTGAAATATTATCTGTATTTATGGGCCTTATTGCCCAGGTTTTTGTGACTTCTGGGGACAACAATTTTCAAAATTGGTCCAGTTTTGAGCGAGAGCACCGCAGCTGGCAGCCACCAAATGGGCTGCAACGTAACCCTTCTGAGCGTTTGGGCGCCGTGGATGTGCGTCCGCTGGAAGTGTTTGTTTTTGCTGCCGACTGGCTCAGATCCTTATTTCAAGTGTCTGACAACATTATGGAAAGAGAGAGAATCCGTGTGTAAGATGCTTTTGCTTAACCAGGAACAGCCACTGCATCACTCTCACCACCACCAGACTCCACTTACAAAAACATCAATTTTATCATCATGAAACACACTTCATTCAAATGCAGCAGAAGCAAATAAAACTCATCTCTCCACTGTTCCAACAGTCACCATCAACTGTGATTTGGTTGAAATAAACTCTCATTTCACGGAGTTAGATGTGAAAATAGAGAGCAGACATCAGAGAAGCTGTCAAATCAGTGATCACTCATTACTTTAATGTGTTTATTAATTACAGCAAGCTTTCAGGGTGTTCCACCCCTGCATGCACACAGCTGGTTTTAGGCCTGCATATTTTACGTACATAAATGTTTTAATAGATAAGTTTTCCCATTTTCCCATTACTGTATTGGTCAGGAAACAGGAAATTGTTTGGATGCGTGTTCACATGTGATGAGCTGGGACTGAGAACGTGTTGGATTTGTTTCCGTTTTTTGATAATTAAGAAAGAATTGAGTCATTGCACTTTTCACTTGCATACAGTGGACTGTGCTAATGAAGTGCAGATGTGTGAAGGGGGATTTCCACAATGAGTGTTATTTTGTAGATAACAAAATATTCAAAACCGCAGAGATTAATAAAACACAGCTTTTCATCCTGACAAAAAAAAACAAGGCATTCTTCCCTCTTCAGTCATGAGCTGAAATCCCACCTCGCAGCCCATTTCATCTCCCTCTTCCTGTCTCAACTCCCTGCTGTCTGAGCAATAAGAAAAAAAAGAGAAAACAATAATCCAATAAGCTGAAAAAAATGTTATACTAACACATTCAAAACTGACTGAAACAGTGTGAAAGTGCATTTATATATTAATTTCTAGGCGTTACATCACTTCTCTGAGCCCCGCGGGCGGCTCAATTAGCATAATAATTAAGCCGGAGCTGTAATGCACGGTTTGTTCCTATATTGCTGCACACTGCAGTTGGTTTTGAAGTTTCACTCCTCCACACACAGCTCCACCCCCCTCCCCTATCCAAGAAATTAGCATGCATTTAGACAATGGGAATGAATTAACAGAGAGCTAATTTCTCCCGGACTCCCGTATGTGCGACTGGTTATCAGCCGTGTGCGAGTCCACCTCTGAGACGGTGTGTGTTGGCATGTGTGCGCGCACTCATCTCTCCTCGCTTTCTCATTACATGCAGTGATTGACTCAGAGAGAGGGAGGGTGGCGCGGGATGGAGCAGCAGAAGAGAGGAGGTGGAGGAGGATGAGGGTAGATTGGGAAAAGTTTCATTATGAAATTGAGAATGAGGATTCAATCAGACCTCATTTAAAAACTAATGTCACTCTTCTCCTCCGTCATCCTCCCTCTCTCTCTCTCCCTATCAGGGGTGTTTGCATGGATTGACATGATTTATAGTGAACTGCAATGAGAGCATAATGATGTTCTCAGTAATGAATTGATTAGCATTTAAATAGCTGGAAGAGCGCAGTGCGGTGGAGATGAGGACTGTCACGGGTTAAAGTTCAGACGCGTTTGTTTGAATATGATTGTCGGATAGAAAAGGACGGCCGTGCAGAGACTTCTAGTTCCGACACTTGACGCGGTCATGGAGGAATCATGGGAATTATTCTCATCACTGGTTACTTGTTATGTTGGCGATATAGAAAACTACTTTATGTATGGAGGGTTGATTTAAGCACAGCCGGACTTGGTTGTAGAAACTTGAAAACGGGTCGTTCAGGAGGTGAAACACCTGGACTCTGAACTGAAGAAGCCCCTTGAATGAGAGGTGAAACGTGTTTATTGTATTAAACGAGATTTTTGTATTGACGCTCATGTTTGCTATTCAGTAACTTCAGCGTTTAAATATTTAATGTCGCCCCTGAAGTTGAAAATACTCAGAGATTCATCAGCATCACTCACTCTGCTGAGCGTTGATTCATTTCAAGACTTTTAATTAGACCTGACTAATCAATCAGCCTGATTTATTGGATCAGCCAAGCCATGAATTGTTTTTAGCTCACGAATTGTGATTCAGGAGACCAAAATTAATCAACTCAACTAATATTATGTAAATGTAGCAGTGAGATATTAGTAATATTACAATATTAGAACTCTTGTGAGTGACATCACTGAAGGAAATAATTGTTATTGTACTGCTGATATTAATACATAAACAGTCAGGTGCTCATATTGTGTTTTCTTTACTAAATAATGAATAATAAATGAATGATAGTTTGTGCATAATTTCCTTAAATCAGATATAATAATAAAGAGGCGGTGCCGACTCAGGATAGATGTCCACAGGTCATTTATTCAGCGACAATCAGAGCTGAAACTGAAGCTCCTGCAGCTTCATTTCAGGAAGTTTCTGAAGTTTTCAATGGCTTTGATTTGAGCCTAACGCACAAATATGGACCAGCATGCAGCAGAAGAGGCACTGATGCTCCTGTGACACACTGAAAACCAGAGATCAGTGTTTGTATTCTACCTCACCTCGTCGACCTCAGCCGATATTTGAAGTTGCCATAACCACGGAGGGCGATCAAAAGACGAGCCGCTTGAGAATGCAATGCCAAAATATTGTTGTTTTTGGATGCGAAGAGGTTCAGAGGCTCTGAAAATGAAAATGTAAATGTTAAAAAAAGGTCGCTATTGATGCAATGTCAGATAAAGTTTTCACAGAAACAGCTCCGGTTATAGATGACCAACGAATGATCCCACAAAGTGCAAAGTACACCACTCTGTCTGCATGTGTGAGCGCTGACCTGGTCCTTTGGTTTTCTTTGTTTTTGCAGACAGCCAGCGGCAATGGCTTGTGCGTGCCCACGTGTGTGTATGTGTGTGTGTGTGTGTGTGTGTGTGTGTGTCGTGATTTTATCCAGACAATAAAGTCAGACCTCTGTCTGAAGACTCCTGACAGAAAGCGAAGCAGGTTTCATCGCTCGTAGACACAAACACAGAGTGTTTGCGGCTACGAGGACGATGCTGGGATACGTTTTATTCAGCGTTTCTCTCCACGTTTGAGTCGAGCTGTGGATGTTGTTTGCTTCCTTCCAGCCGTGGTGGCTCTCTGTGCTCATGCTAAGCGCTCACTTCCTCTTCTGTTTTTCCCCAAACCAATTAGCAGTGGAGAAAAGTACATTTACTCACAGTTCTGTACGATTTTGCAGTACTTATATGACACTTTTTACTCCACTGCAACAGGTATTGGTTACTTCACTGATTAAGATTTTGCTTACAAAATATACAGTGCATTTAGCTTATAAAACATGATGTATTGTTATAGATGTTCTAACTTTTGCTCTGAAATGAGGCCTTCTGTCTGGTGAGTGCTTTTGTTTTTGATATTTAAGTACATTTTAAAGTGGGAATGTCAAAAGTATGTCTCCTTGTTCCCCAAGTTTTCATGAAGTGGACACAGTTTGCATCGAAACAGCATCTTTACCTTATTCAGCAGGCAGACGCAGCGGCAGACGCCCGCTGACTTTAAGCTGTTTTCTTGTCTGAATTTGTGCTTGCGCGTGGACTAATTTGAATGTTTGAGTGCTTGTGCATCAGCGTGTGTGTTCCTTGAAGCAGAGCAAGGACCGCTTAGCTTGTAATTCTCTTTTAATAACAGTAATCTTGCCACAGCTCCGCTCTGCATCAATAGTCATTGGGCTATTATTCTGAAAAACTCAGGGAGGAAAGGACGATATGACAGGAGGGAGAGCTGAGGAGAAGAGAGCAGACGGTGGCAGTTTGCAGACAAAATGAGCCGTCATTTCTCCCACTCAATACCCTCTCGGCTGTCGTCCTTATCAATACAGCCATGAGGTGATTTTATTGATTGCCGATTTCACTCCCTCACACACCCACACTCACATTCTAGCACTCCCTTTCTTTTCACTGAGTAACACACACTCCCCATCGACCTCTTTTCACGACCGCAGACCAGCACACGCCTCCTCTCACATGTAGAAGTTTACACACACAAATCATTCACACGCATGTGCATGCAGCAGTGCGAAGTGTTAAAGGGCTGAGTGGATGTGAATGTAGATTTGAGGGTTGATAAAAACACTCTCAGCGAGTCGCATCGCTCGTCTCATCACACTGAAAGGGCCGAGCCAATCACAGTGAGGCGTGATGACATGTAGTTCAAATGAAAAAAAAAAAGGAAATGCCAGGAAATGACACAAGGAAGTGACACAACGAGAGCACAGCGGCACAAATCTGCAGCCGGAGGCAGAAGGTGTGTGTGAGCTTTCTTTTCAACAATTAATTAGTGGAATGATGATAACGATGATAATAATAATGAAACAAATAATGAGAATTGTTTGGTGATGCTGCTTATATGATCGCATCAATGCGACACTATCTCAGTCACTATTCTACTGTATTTCACGCTGTAAATGGTTATATGATATCTTAAAATGTGATACAACAGCATTTTTATTGATAATGAATCAATCAAGAATAAAACATGAACCGCTGATTTTTTTTTTTTTTTTTTTTTTCCTTAAATTTGTAAACGAGGTGATGCACAGGACCTTAATCCACAGTCTCTCACATACGCTGTCAGCACACAGAGTTACGGTGGACGTGTAACGTGTGTAGACACACACGGGTTTATTTTATCGCAGTCTGGTGTAATTGGCTTAACGAAGGTAAACGCAGCGGACGGCTGCACAGTGGCAGCACCTTTCAGATCGGATACTGCAGATTTATCAGCATATGTGTCGCACTGCCTTCAGACGGCTGCAGGGATTAATGGGTGGAAGCAGAATCCTACAGTATGAAGCAGCTGTGGGCTGCACATACTGTCAGTCAGTCGTGTTAATCATTAGATGAATGCGGACTCTTTTTTCCGCTTTAACCACATGAAATGTTGCCTCCTCGTGTAGATGTTCAGAAGACTGGCAGCGGATAGATGCTCCTGCAGATGTGGCCTCTTTTGACTGAACATGCCTCCTCCTTCCTGTCCATCATGTGCTCTGTGGATTTCAGGGTCAAGACAATATGCATCAAACTCATCAATGATGTGCTTAAGGGGCCAGTGTGTAAGATTTTGGGGGTGTAATGGCAGAGAGAATATTCATAAGTATCACCTGAGAACAAGAATCCTTTTCTTTCCCTTGAATGAACTCTTTATATCTACAGAAGGAGAGCAGCATGCTCCCCATGTCTTCTGAATACGAGTTACGTATGTAACTGCAGTTCTATGAATTCTGGCTGGCAGAGATGGCATCTAATATACAGACTTAAGAGACAGCAAGTGACCCAAAATCTGCGGCGTCAGTGTTGCAGCACACACTGATGACTCCACACAACCTGCTGAAGAAGTATGTGTGATTCAGTAAAGCTGTATTAATATGCCAGTTTTCCAGGTTAAATTTGAGGAAAAGGGATTCCTGGCACAAAGTCAGTGATAACACACGATGATTGGATCAGATCTGAGCCCACTGCGGAGCGCAGGACGACACTGAGATCTTTGTTACAGCCCGGGAAGGAAATGGATATTTAAAATATAATAATAATTAACTGCTGTTTCTGCTGTCATGTCCTCCTCTCCTCTCCTCTCCTCTCCTCTCCTCTCCTCTCCCTCTTTCTGTTCTGTTCTACTCCATCCTCTTCTTGACGTTGTATTTTATAGCTAATGACATGACCATTTGCGCTCTTCTGATAACAATTAACTCGGTTCCAAAGAGTCAGCAAAGATTTTTCCTCTTTCTCCGTCAATGGCCAGTTTCTTCCTGCTGATGTGAGCACTCTGCGTGAACTGATGTGATCGTCTGTAATTCTGGGTATTTCTGTGTGTCTGTGAGTGTCAATCTATAACTTGTGTGTGTGTGTGTGCATGCGTGTTTGTGCGTGCGTGTTTGTGTGATAGCCAAGCAGCTGAGGGAGATGGCAGCTTGTCTGTCTCTGTTAGCATCTTTACTTTGCCAAGGCTGCCCTGGCTTAGCGCCTACAGCCCAGACACACGTGCACACACACACACACACACACACACACACACACACACACACACACACGTACTGACAGCCCAGCACACACTGACATACATCAGCACACTCTCATACACATATAGAGGCGTCAACACACACATGCAGAGCTTCACTTTGACGTGAGCACACATCAGCAGTCACGAGTAATTATAGACTGTGGCACAAACATACACACGCACACACACACACACACACACACACACACACACACACACACACACACACACGAGACTGGCATCAGAGCACACATGCTCAGACACACATGCACACTTGCGCACTCTCCTACTAAAAGAAAATTCAGTTATTTTTTGGCCCAGTTTCTCTGAATTACCAAAACATTTTACTTAGTTTAGATGAATCAGAGAGGATCGAATATTGAGAACCAGGTTTGAACTGGAACTTAACTTAAACTGTAGATTTGTCATGAAACATGTTCTAATTATTGATCCTTACCTGGAATCAATAATTCCACTGGAACAGGTACAAACGCTTTTGCCTTTTGGTTTGCCAACTTTTTGTCTTGTGTTAGTTTGCTTCAAGCATCGCCCTTTAAAGTATGCTGGAATAATTAAAAGTGTGGCTATAACATTGTGCCCCAGGTAGAAAAGGAAATTGTGTCACTTGTGATGTGTTGGGGGTTTGAGGTTTCACGAAAGGCTGGCAGCACCGGTCACAAGCACATCTTCATCAGCTCAGCACACAGCAGCTGTTTCACCTTAATGTAAACCTGCCTTTATGCACTGAGGAGTTCATCAGTCACTAACAAGGCTACAGGAAGCTGTAGCTGCTGCACAATAGGGATTAATGGATGGCGGTGAAGCTTTGTTTCCTGTCAATTAATGTCTGGAAGTAAAGTGTCTTGCTTTTACCAGCAGGATGCACAGGAACATAAGCAGGTTTCTAAAAGTTTGGCTGTTTAAAAGATAGCTTTGGCTGCACTTTAGCTCAATGTAGTGGAACATGATAAATTGAATTATAGAGGCTTTTGATATTCTCACTGAGTGTGATTTTCAACCTGACATTCGGTTTCAGTGTCAGCTCCACTGGACGCAATCATGAAGTCTGGAATTGTTTTAAAAACGGGGATTAGTTTCAGTAAAGCCTCAGTCTGGCTCTGACAATCGACTGCAGCAAGCTGGAGTAAAGCAGCTGAAAACAGGCAGCAACATCAAACAGCCCACTGTGACCTGAACTGGATCGCAGTCAACCCACACCGGTTCACTGAACTGGAATCAAAAGCACATACTGGACCTATTTCAGACACAAAGATGACAAAAGTTGTCACACCCAATTAACAAACTCCACATAGAAAATAATTTTCATGGTGAGTATTTTAGTCTGTTTACATTAAAATATGTTTGCTGTCAATTAGCTGACACCCACAGAGGAGAAATGATTTTGATCTCTGTCTTTTTTTGTTTAGTTTGGCATTAAATAAAAAAGGACAAAACCCCACACCAGTCCAGTAAAAACTAGCATAAACCCCCTATCCAAGGCATACTCAAAGTAAACGGAAAGCTGTCCTTGAACCATTTGGAGTACATGCATGGTGTTGGTTTCTTTTGAAAGGCAACACTCTGAGGGTTTATTCTCAGCAGTCAGAATCACTGTAAGTGCTACTGGCATTGAGCAATAGAAGTTTGAACACACTGAAGTTGTTGCAAATAGATTCTTGTAGATAGCTGGGATTCATGTTTTCTCTAATAGATTTTCCAAAAAAGGCACTTTACCACATATTTATCTACATAGATATCTATATTTTTATTAATCAAATCAAAATTTTAACCATCTATATTCATACTTAAGATATTTATCCCTATTTTTTGGCTATTCATCTTTATATTGAGGCCATTTACTGATATGCTGATATTATCACTTTCCGTAAATTGTAATGGGCAAAATACAGAAGACAAACACATCGCCTGCTAATTTGAAGTATTATCGATCTGTAGCTCACTGACAGATGTAATCGGTGAGTTGCCTCAGTGTTGCATGTGTTGTTGAATCTCAGCTTTCCTAACGCTGTATAATATGTTAATAAACATGAAAGTAGTGTTTGTTTCAAAAGACAGAAGGAACAATAATAAGAATGATTCTATGGCCCGCCGGCGGGCCGTTGGAATGGCACCACCTCTCTAAATCAGTGTGCATTAAAACATGATTTTGCATAAAACTGCAGGTGACCGTTAGAACAAGACAATGTCACATGTCATCATGCTGAAATAAGCATGTTAGAAACAGGTGGATACATAATGGGCTAAATGTGATCTTCCTCCCTCACTGCCCTCCACTTCAGCTTCCTGCATGCTTGATGATGAAGATGCACCACCCAGTCCCTGGTTGAGCCTCAAATTAGCTGTCTGCATGCACAGGTCACGGCTGGCTTTGGGTCAAATGTCAGGGCTGAGAGACGAGTCTGTGACTCACCAGATCTGGACGTGATTTTTTTATTATGACGTGAGAATCCCCCCTCACGTGCTGCACTGCTCAAAGGCTTCATAAGACACAAGTTAACCACCTTGTTGATGTTGGAGAAACAGTCAGGATTGCGTGTATTTACTATTTGGACCAAGTCGTACACAGAGGACACTGCCGAGCCTTTTCCTGCTTGATTTAAGCGTATCCATCCCCTCACAGTGGAGGCTCGATTAAGTTTCAAGGTGGTTTTTGTGATGTCCTCTGACCCATCAGAGAGTGGCTCCCAAAATTCAGCTGACTGCACCTTTGCTCCGAACTCCCGACTCATAGTTTTTGCAATGCTCTTTGCTATCCATGTTCCTTCACGTGAAAGATATGCACCTCCAACATTCACTGCTCTCTCTCACAGCAGATTACTTCATCGGATGAAATGTGTGTAAATAAGAAATGTGTATTGATGACCATTGACTGTTGCAGCCTGGTATGCAAAGGCACGTTCTGAAACAATCGACAGCACACATTTCTGATTTTTGTCCTGCATGTGCACCTGCACACCATTTATGTGCATGAAGACAGAGCATTAATATTATTGAACTGGTCAGAGTCTTTTCTGACCTACTGCAGTCTGTTTAACAAAGCTGGCCATCTGTCGCCTCTCCACAGGTTTCTTTTCTTTTCTTATATTCACATCCCTGCATCTCACATGTGAAAGTGGCTACACCTCAGTGTGATGGAGTCAAAGGTTTTATACCTCTGCATACTCTCCCACTTTGAATGAATGAGCTGCAACCACAACAAACTCCAGTCCACTCTGAGACTGTGGCAAGGTTTTCCTCCTGACTCAAGGGATTAAATTATTAAGGGCAAATACAAAATTAGACATAACTGACTGGATAAAGGTAGTCCTATTTAAAATTCATTCCTCTTTGCTCCAAACAGGCCATAATAATGACTTATAATAACAGTAAAATGTGAGTAACCCTAATAGAAAATGAAGAATAAGGTCACTGGGGTGATATCATTTTTAGTAATAAGATTAAGAAATATTCCTCATATGATTAAAACCCAGATACATGTAATTATGTATATGTTTACTCTGATATTGAGGTAAAATGTGACTTTATTCTAAATTAAAGTGGCTGTGATTAATGTCAGACTGCTTATGGTTCAGGGAGATGTTTAAATGTTGAAAACGAAATGGTTAAATCATCAGTTTCTGGAAAGTATTTGTTCTTACTCATGGCCCTTTTTCTCTGACAGTTTCATTACAGGCTGGTGTGGGTCCCTCTTTGATCCCTAGACCAGGGTTGGAAGTGCCCTCTTGGCATTTGAAAAAAAAAGAAAGCTTAAAAAAGCAGATTTGCACATGTATTTTGAAAGAAAGACCTTCAGCAGAAATTATATGACAGCCAACTGTTTGAAATGTGCGAGTGTGTGTGAGAGAGCTGCTGCTGATGCCCTTTTGGCTGTTGGAGGGTGAAATAGCAGGATCACCTTCAGATAATCATAACGTTAGCTTCCTATACTGCACCCAGCGCTGCTGCAGTGGTCCTGCCAGGCTGTGTGTGTGTGTGTGTGTGTGTGTGTGTGTGTGTGTGTGTGGGGTGGGTGTGCTCTGGTGTCTGACTTGCAACCACATCTGAGTTCAGTGCCCTGGTACTGCGGTAGTCATTCCTGCCAAGCCACAGCTTTATGTGAGTGTGTGTGTGTGTGTTTGTGTGTGTGTGTGTGTGTGTGTGTGCGTGCATGCGACAGAATGAGTGATATACAGCAAATTTAGCAGGAGCGGGAAAGACAAAGTAGCGTGGAGAACGAGAAGGAGAGGGTGATGCAAAAAAGCTAATTATTGAAAAGAAAGGTGATGATGGGCTGTGCGAGCGCTCGGGAGGCAGAGCCATGAGCAGAAAGAAGAGAGTTCAAGTTTGGGAGAGAGAGGAGAAAGAGTGCATGCATGAGACACCAAAACAGGGAAGATAGAGAACAATCTAGATCGTGTGTGTGTGTGTGAGTGTGAGTGTGTGTGTGTTCAACCCTCTGCAGCAGAGGGATAACCTGCTCCTGTAGTTCCCTGAATGGGATTCAGTCAACCAGGGCTTATCTCACACACACACATACACACACACACACACGCACACACATATGCACACACATTTGTTAATACACACTCATGCTTAGTCATTGTTTCCCTCTGTCTTTTCACTCAATCGCTCTCTCTTTCTCTCTTTGTCTTTCTCTCACACAAACACACGCTTGGCAGAAAACGCTGCTGCAGCATCGGGGCGCTGAAGTCAGGCGTGGTGTAGGTTAAATCCTGCACACACACACACACACACACACACACACACACACACACACACACACACATAATCACACACACACACACAATGACACAATCTGCCTGATACACTCACACACACTCACATGTTAAATGTCATTTGTACACACAGAACACACACACAGGTAAAATGCAAATAAGCATGCTAACACACACGGGTGCATAGTTGCATACAGACCAACCCTGTTTCTCTCTCTCTCTCTCTCTCTCACTCCCACACACACACACACGCACACACACAGTATGCAGCTGCCTTTAGGATTAGCTGTGGTAATAGCTCCACAAAGGCCTGGGAAATGGAAAGCTCTTCTGGGGGAAAGTTACCGTGAACGCCTCCCCATCACTCTTTCCTCAGCGTGCAGGAAGATAGAGAGGCTGGACGTCCCTCGTTCACAAACAAAACCACTAAACCAGCACTTCAGTATCTTTCATTATGAAAAGGTACAACATGTGAGTTAATGAATGAGTGATGAAGAGGGAATGAAGCACCACTGAAGGAGAAATACACCATGTCAAAGAAGGAATTCAGAAGAAAACTCAGTGACTCAGTGGGAAGGTCTGTTTCCTCAGAGGGTCCTGCATTTAAAATGTTGACCCTGGTCTGCATGTTCAACCTGATCAGCTTCATCTGGGTGCTGTTTTTTTCCTCTCAAACTCCAAACATTGCAAATTAGGACACCAAAAAGCAAAATGTCTGCAGCTTGAAATGCCTGCAAACCGTGTGTGTGTGTATGAACAGTGTCATACATCCAAAAACCATACTTATATGTGAATTTATGACATTTTAAATGTTTTTGTTCATTTGCTAAATATTTAAAATGTGTTGGAGGCGTGGTGAATGCACACTCAGCATAAATCTATGCTTTGTTTGATGGCAACTGACAGCAGGTAAAAGACCGGTGTGATGAAGCTCTCCATCAGTCCTCTGCACTCCTCTAAGTGAAGACAGCAACTTACGGTGTTTCATGTCCAAAGCTTTCAACGCTAGCACCACTAAAAAGTCCTGACTTTCATTTTCAAATAAACTGGCCTTTCGCCTGTCTAATGAGAAGAAGGTGTATGAACCAGGAAGTCCTGATCAGACATAAAGACGCAGGTTTTACTCCTTTGAGGCAGCATTTTACAGCTCTGAGAAGTTATAACCACAGCAAGATTAGCATCAAAGCTACTAGTCACTGCATATTCTACCTGGCAGGGATGATTGCATGACTGATGCTCGCCGATCTCATAAAGACAGATGTCAGTTTTAAGATGTCAAAGGTTGCTGCACCTCTCTTCTTCTGGCTTAAAGGTTTCCGTTTTAGTCCATTGCTCTGCCCATATGAGCCTCATGGAAATGTGAGACTCTGGATAAAAGCCTCCACCAATTGGCACATTATCTTGTGCGAGGTAGTGAAGGAAAACGAATATGACAAATGTATCCCTGGGAAATAAGTCTTTGATCACCGCACCCAGAGACAGAGAGTGAGAGAAAGGAGAAAGAGGAAAGGGGAGGAAAAAGCTGAGGTTAGCCTAATTGAAATGCAAACCACCAAACAGACTGTAACCTCAATAAGGCTGCAGAATTTAAGGCCATGATGAGAGAATAAACGGGTGGAGAGGAGAAATAAACTGGAAGAGAGAGAGAATAAGTTTTCCCTGCAGAGCATGTCTTTTATTGCCATGCAGAGAGAGAGATAGAGGAGGAAATGAAAGAAAGAGCTGAGGTGTTAGCATCACTGAAATACAAAACCATGAAAGCTACGAGAACCTGGAAAATCACACATTAAGTTCATCAAGAGGTTTAGAAAACAAAACAGATCAGAAGAAGAAGAAAGAGAGTCAAAGAAAGGGTCAGAGGAGAAATATCAGCACGTCTTCTGTGGCCGATAATCCTTCCAACGCTGAGGGAAAGAAGCCAGCAGCTCAAAACCTCATTGAAATGCAAAACCGTTAAAATATCACCTCGCTAATGAAACTCAACGCGAGACAGGACTAATTCTGCTCCGCTCAGAGCTTGAGCAGTTGTACTAATTGGTTGGTAAATAATTTGGAGTTTATGATTCCCAGTAATGGCCCCGTTTTGATTGAACTACGTGTTTCTTTATGAAGAAATTCTTTACGATCACATGGGAGGAGATTGATTAAAAACCGTCTCTGAGTCTCTGTTACGGAAGCTCATTTCAAATATCGTCGGATAATGTCTTCTCATTGTTCAGCATTCTTTTTGATATTTTACTCTACATGATGTGTTTCTTCGTAATAACTTGACCTGACGACCTTCCCGCGGTTGCATTACCTCTCTGCTCCCTTCGTTGGTTAAAAAACGTAATCACATGAGCGTGGAGAGCCACAACAGAGAGGGAGGGGAGTGAAGTGGAGAGATGAGGGTTATCATCACCAGCCTGCTACGCAGCCGCGCTGCTGGAGAAAGAAACTGTCCGAGGAACCAAAGGAAAATTAACCAAACTTTAAATTGATCAGCATGAATGCAGAGCTCTTTTTCACCTTCTTCTCAGCAGCCTGAATGTCACCTGACCTCGCTTTATCCATCTTTGATTACAAACTAACTCAGTCGGGGTGGAGACCTGTGGGATTAGACAGCATGAGATGAGACCGATGAAGTGGATGATGCAGACTAAAACAAAGTCCTTAAAAACTAGAATTAATTAATGAACACATCCTCAAACTATAACCATGAAATAAGTCGTTTGTCAGTGACTCCCAAAACAACATATATGACCAGCAGCAGGTGTACGGGACCAACACGTGCTTCATGTTGTAAAGCACTCGCGCTTTGGTTATTTCATGGTAAAAATATCCTCCTGAGACCCAGCCTGTTCATTTGTGTCCTCTGTAGTGGACATTTGGTTTTGGTCTATATCTTTTGACTCATTTGATCAACCCCACTAAGTCCTGGTGTGCTCAGTAGAGGACATCCAGGCCTTTCCAGTGATACCTCATGTGTTTGGGTGGGACGAGGGGAACTTTGTTTTCATGCTGAGACAAAATGGAGACTGCAGCAAAATGCAAATGGAAAGAAAAGAGAAAAGTTAAGTCAGATATTGTTAAGATATTGTTTTTTTAACGATGGTAATCATATATTTTCTTGTTTATGAACATGTCAGGAATCATAAATTGGACTCAGAGTTCAGTTAAACTTCTTGTTAGGTAAAATAATAGCAAGATTATGAATGTTTAATAATGTTGTTTTAGCTCCAAAGAGGCAGGAAATCACAAAAAAAATAAATAAATTGAAAGATCCTTTTTTTCCTTGGTTAATGGTGGTGGTTAATGTTGTCAAACAGTCACAGTTTGCTTTCGGTTTAGGCACTAAAACTACTTGGTTAGGTTTAGAAAAAGATTGAGATTTGAGTTCAAATAAGTTAGTTTCATTTACTTAACTTACCTGAAATGCTTGATTTATGTCACACACGTAATGGAAGTAAACTTCCGTACAAAGTTAAAATTAGTCAGTGTGAAACTGAACCACTCTCACAAGGCAATATTATTTTTACATACTCTTTGATAAAAGATAAGATAAAACCGAGGAAATTAGGTTATTACAGACATCAATAACAGCAAGAATAAAAAGGATAAATAGAAACAGTCAATGAAAAGAGAGATAAAATAAAACTTTAGGTAAATACATTTTATATAAAACAGTGTGAAAATAAAGCTGAAGGCGCTGCAGGCTCAGGTGATGCTTCCCTGTGAGTTCATCACAATGAGCTTTCATATTACGTGCATCCATTTCATCCATCCTTTAACAGTATGACATCCAACCCTCCCAGGATTGTAAGGAAAAAAAAACCCAAAACTAGTTTTCACGGTCTTTTGACAAGCTGAGATAACCAATAAAGGAATATGTCACCCAGCGCAGCAGCGTGGCTCTTTCATGTGTTTTTAATCGTTTTTGGAAAACAGCTCTGAGACACCAGCAAGTGGTTTAACTCGGTCTGAGCAGCAGCAGGATGAATTTTGGTCTCTTCAGGGAACTAGTGATGATAATAAAAAAGTAAAATAATGCCGGCGTTATCCGTTAATGTGTGATTTGTATTCCCAAAGTGAACACAAAACAGCCTTTTTAAGCCCTTTTTGTCTGAAAGTTAACTTCTAACTGTCTCTCTGTCTAATGTGTTGTCTGTTTATCTCATCTGAGGTATATTTCATCAGAAATTAGCTGCCCTTTGATTACTAAATCCTGCTTAAGCGAGTCATCCTCTGTTAGCATTGCATGAAAATGTTATTTTCCCACCTTTCATTGGACTGAATGAGCAGCGACGAGCAGCCTGATGTAGACGTACAGATTGTTCCATTAATTATGGATATGGTGAGCGATGAGCCCCACGCTCTGTCGCCTCCGTGAACGCCTGCGTTTGGAAGACAGAAGGTGTTACAGTTTGTGTTGGATCTCATCAGCCAATCTGCACGTCGACGTAAAGTCAATGAATAATTTACGGCAGATGTTCGGGTCTGTCCCAGTTGTGCTTCGCTGTGGTTTGCCCGGCTTTCGCTGAGGTTCAGGCGGAAGCTGGAAGTTTGCTCCCGCTTTCATCCGTGTTTTGGATAAAGAACAACAGATGGCGTGTAAATCAGAAGTTTGGGGTTTAAGGGAAAATGAGGATTGAGTGAGTGCACGAGCGCTTTTAGAAAAAAATAAGCAGAGAGTTAAATTTGCTATTTTTTAAATGCTTCTTCCTGTTATTTCTTATTCTAGAGTTACATTTCTTTTGATCATACATGCATTTTACTGGGACAGAGAAGCAATTATGTAATCCCTGACGTGAATTGAGCCTTGACCTTCATTCTCAAATGCACGATTAAATGCAAACCAGTCGCTCAGCCTGATGGTTTCTCAGTGTTATGACGTCGGCGCAGGGCTTTAAAACGGCTTCCAGCGGGCGTTCAGTATCACCTGGAAGACACAGGAAGTAAAATAACAAGGGTTGTACTTCTCACCAGTTCCACACATATTCCAGAGATGACTATGATCTGGACGGTGTCTTGTCTTTGTGCCAAGTGTCAGCTCCTCGTCGTGTGCCACTTTGACGACTGGTATGTCACTGCTGTTCGATGACATATGGCTCATGAAAATCTTATGTCGCTCCTGTCGCAGTGCCACATCATAAGGCAGCTGCTTATGATGATTCTGTACAGTCACATGCTGCTGATGGTGGAAGATCATGACTTGAAGTGACTTGAGATATGAGACGTCAAAACTCTATCCATAACCCAGCTTTTGATCCCTAATTCAACCCCACATGAGGGTCCGTATGCAAATCCTGGACTCTGGTGTCAGGGTCATGTGTTCCTCTGAACATAAGAGCAACAATTAAGTTTGCCACCAACCAATCTGGTTTGTATTTCCTGTCTGAAAGATGGATATAACAGTCTCATGATCTCAACGTTCCTCAACAAAGAAATGCTGGAGGGTGTCTTGGATAATTTAAAGACGCTGTAGGTGTTGTGGTCCTGACTTACAGTACAGTTTTTATCTCTGAATAGTTCTTAGCAGATTCTTCTTTGAGAGTTCTCTTTCACAGACAAGCTTGAAGAAGAAGAAGAAGAAGAAATCCCTTTATTAGTCACATTTACACACAACATGCGAAGTTAGGAGGGGAAACTGCACACGCCATGCATATGTGAAATTTATTCTCCGCCTTTAACCCATCCTTGGTCCGTCCTTCCTCCGCGGCGGACCAGGAGCGGTGGGCTGCCAGCCGACCGGCGCTCGGGGACCAGTTCCTGTTGTCACCATTGGTCAGGTGGTGATCTTCTTACATGTTGTTAGTGGGGGTACATTTTATGGAGGATACCCCAGGTGAACACGGGGAGAACATGCAAACTCCACACCCCTTCTTCCTCGGGCAGCAGGCACTGAAGGCATGGTGGAGGACACGCCACCAGCGCCCACAGCGGGATTCGAGGGACCTTCTAGCTGTGAGGCAACAGTGTTACCACCTGTGCCACTGTGCCACCTAATAATGAGGGAAGAACGTGTACGCAGTCCCCCACTACCACAAGTTATGCAGTCGAGATTCCCACATGTGGGGAATTCGCACGGGTCAGCACATCCCTTAGTGCAATGGATGCGCCTCGCCATGGGTGAACCACCTTGTTGATCATGGTATCTCCCCTGCCAGGTTGTACCTTTGTCTAAAGGATCAGATTTCCTTACATGTTTGCAAATCTTTTGCTCAGATGATGCAGAACCATGAAAGTGCTGTTACTGTGTAACAGAAAATAATGGGACTACTTCCAGGACCATAAAATGATCACTGGTGTTGCTCTGGTCTTAAGCCAAGTTTTTCAGCCATTCTGTCAGCTGGCCACTGCAATGAAGACCCAGGTTGTTTCATTATTAAACATTAATTCACAGAATGGAAATGCAAATGGCCTGAGAGCTTTAGGTCAGCACAACATATGCATGAACTACTGTATATCACATATGACACAGTCTGTCAGACGGCGGGCTTGCTGCAGTGAGTCTGTTGCATTATTAACGCTTTTTGCAGGCTGTTACTACGGCTGATAAACACAGCCCGGGGCGACAGTGTGTTTTACAGCAGATGGAGAAAGAAAAGAGGTGGAAAAATGTAAAGGAAAACGCAGATATCCCCGAATCCCTCTGGGTCACGTGGTCTACAAACAGAGGGTGAAAAAAGCACCAATAAGGGTGCAAAGGAAGGTCAAAATTAGCCAGAGGCTGTTATGTTAATGCTGGGAGGGATGGAGGTGGTGGAGAAAGGGAAATGAGAACCAGAAAGCTGGAGGAAAAAGATGGGTTAGGGGAGGAGGAAAATGAAGGTTAAGAGGAAATTGGAGCAGGAAAAAGAAAATGGGAGGAAGGATTCAAGGAAGAAGAAATGTTTGGATGCAGCGCAGGTATAGAGAGCGAAGAGGGAGGGAGGAGGCGCAAGAAAAATGAATATATAAAGGGAAGAGAGGCAGGGAGAGGAAGTAAGAGTATGTCGATGATGAAGGGAGGAAATGTAACGAGGGGAAGATGAAGAGTGACTATAGGGGCATGATGGAAGAGAGGATAAAAGAAAAGGAATGGAAATAGCCTCAGACTGTGTGTTCAGAGAGGAAAAATGGAGGTGAGGGAGAGGAAGATGTTGGTATTTGCTGCAGGTTCAAGCAGAGATGCAGAAGAAAGACGAGCATGAACAGAGAGAAATGTAAGAGAGCAGGAAGGCTGAGGGCACGGCGTGTTGTTCTGTTTAACCTGGCCGGGCGCACACGTCTGTATCTGTCAGAGCCGAGGGCAACACTGTGCATCACAGACCCAGAATAAAGATAACAGACAGAGCGGCGGCGGCGGCGGCGGCGGCGGCGGCGGCGGCGGCGCTCATCGAGCTGAATGAGCTGCACCGTGTGAATGTTGTCTGTTTGTCTCTGGGGATTCTTTAAGTGCTCCGATTCAATCTGCTTCAAGTCGAGCTGCTGGGAATACACAGCACACACACACTTAAATCACAGAGGTGATGTGTGCACAGGGCTGCACAGGACTGTTCAGCACTGATGGGTAAAAAACGAGTAATCAAGTCTTTCATGAAGCCGAAAGCCCAGTTTTCTCTCGTTACAGCCTCTCGTGTTTGAGGATCTTTGAGCTTTTCTCTGTTTTATATCATCATAAACTGAATATCTTCGGGGCTTTGATGCAGGCGATGTAAAGACGTCGCCACGGGTTTGGTTCACCATCAGAAAATAACTGACACCTGCAGCCTAAACACTCTGCTTCTGGTGAGATCTCTCAGCTTTTGTCTCCAATGTCAACAATGAACTTCAGCTTTTTATGCTGACACAGACGAGAGGTCCTCGAGAGCGCAAGTCCATGACAACTGGCCATCTGTTGGTGAAGATCATGTGATATGAAAGAGAGCTGAAGAACAGCCATTGAATGGACCTTTGTTCTATTGTTTGCATATATAAAACCTGTTGGACTGAAAAGCAGCGTTCAGTTAATTCATGTGTGTGATGATATCAAAACAATACTGATCTCCTGAATGTGCACTCTGTATTTTTCCTTCGTTATATTCCCTGACCACACACACACACACACACACGCACACACACGCAGATCCTCCATCCTATACCCAGCACCATGTACTAACACACATTATGAGTATTGGTCCCTGGTGCTCTTTACTGTTGGTGGGTTTGGTAAATGGTTCAGTGACTGAGAGCTTCTTCACGTGGCAGGATGTAATTAAAAATCCCCTGTGTGTGCATGTGTGTGTGCGTGTGTGTGTGTGTGTGTGTGTGTGTGTGTGTGTGTGTGTGCGCGCCCATGCTGCAACAGTGATTAAGACTGCAGCAGAAATAGAGCTTCTTATATGAATTGATTTTTATGCTACACTCTCCTCTTTCTTCTTCTCTCTCTTCTTCTTGTTCTCTCGAGCCGACTCGTACTCCCCCTTTATCTCTCTCTCTCCCTCTCAGCCCCCCCCCCCCCACCCTGCTCTATTACTCCCCCAGATTTGTCTGTATCTTTCTCTTCATCATTCTTTACAATCCTGCTGACTGGAGAAAAGTTGAGAAGTGCTCTCGTTTTAACTTCATTTTAGTCAAGCAGATGCTGGTAAACTTTGTCATATTGTCATACTTTATGTTCCCATACTCGTCTTTATGCTTCGCTTCAGCTCTGCATGTTTAGGACCGACCGGCTCTGTTTGAGTCTAGCTGTCTGTCCTCACTGTTCAACAGCACGCAATCAGCTATAAAAAATAATTTAATGCAGCTACAAACATGAAATATCATTTAAGGACAAAGATTAGTAAGCATAGTGTACATCGCTTTACTTAATATCAGCATAATCTGTCAGGATGTTCTGCCATAGTTGCCTTTAAAGATGTCTAAAAGACTCAAAAAGTTGAGTAAAATGCGCAATTTGGATGAATTTTGAGCAGATCCTTTCCTGTGGAGGTTTTCCTGAACTTATTAAACAATTCTCTGTATTATTTATTATTAACATTTTTAACTATCACACATATTAAATAGGCTTCTGTTTTCTGTGACAACTTCAGTGTTTTCTCCTCTTTGACTCTTGGCCTTTGTTCTGTTATCTCTTTGGTCGTTTCTAATGGAGGTTGAGGTTGTTTAGAACAAGTCAAAGCTCTGTGTTCAGGGTTTATCATTAAATAAATGTGTTAACTTTAGAAATAGTTTCGTTTTCTGCACAGAAATCGATGAAATGCAGAGATATAGGCCTGCTGTATCTCTCTTTTTTGAAGTTTTCTTACACCCCTTAAGATCAAGAAGACCTTGGGACCCCCCATGAAGCTTTGGTGGGAACCACTGATTTAGCACATTGCATTAGCAACATATTAGCTCCAGACAGCTAGATGCGTAGCTCGGCTAGAAGTTGATGATAGAAAACTAAATTCTACTAAATCAGCGAGCAGAAAACAGCTGTGATAAAAAAGAGCTCAGATTCTCCAACACGGGTATCAGGGGAGAAGATCAAAGATGGCCGTCAGTGTTTGCCTGGATGCAGATCTGACAACAGGCTGGATGTAAGTCTGACTGAACGGTGCCAGCAGGGGTTACAACAGAACATCCAGCTGAAACAAAACGCTGGTGGCAGAATAAACAGAGTGACTTTTCAAAGACTTTGACATCAATGTTTAAAAATGATTTTCATTTTATTCGTTACTGCAGAAAATCATGAAATCAGTAACATCAGCCTGGTTCAGACCTGCGAATCATCCAGATCTCCAATCAGTTCAATCAAAGCTTTGTAGCTGGGATTAGGATCTCTGATCTCATCTGCCTGTACAGTCAGATAACTACCAACGCCAATGAAGACGTATGACAGACAAACGGCCTTAAAAACTGGAAACTGGTAAAGTTTGGATGAGATTACAAGTCAGCTCACAGAATCACTGCCCTTAAATCAACATTTTTTTCTTAGATTTTGTCAAAAGCATAGCTGTACTGCAACTTCTGTGTCCACTGAAGATCACATGGAGGGATGGATATGTCAGTCCAATCCTTCTCATTCCCGGAGCATCAAATGTAGTCGCTTTGTCATGCAAAAGGTACCCTTATGTGTCCGAGACGCACCAGGCTCTCAGCTAACTCCATCAGCAGCGATATTAGACGCTCTGAGTGGGCCGTCCAACACATTCTTGTCCCGATGAAGCCGTCCTGCTACAGAGCCTTTCTAACACATAGTTAATGTTGGCAGGTGTAGGTGGCACAAGTGGTAACACTGTCGCCTCACAGCTAGAAGGTCCCGGATCGAATCCCGCTGTGGGCGCTGGTGGCGTGTCCTCCACCATGCCTTCAGTGCCTGCTGCTCAAGGAAGAGAGAGGCCTTTCTGTGTGGAGTTTGCATGTTCTCCCCGTGTTCACCTGGGGTTTCCTCCTTAAAAAACCCCCACTAAAAACATGCGAGAAGATCGCCACCTGACCAACGGTGACAAACCAACGATGGCAGCCCACTGCTCCTGGTCTGCTGTGGAGGAAGGACGACCAGGATGGGATGAATGGGATAAATTTTTCTTCTATGTTGTTAAATGGTTGCTGTTTGGTTCGATTTAGGCACCAAAACTACTTGTTTAGGTTTAGGAAATGCTTGTTGACTTTTGGTTTCACCTTTGGTTGCTCACAACATGAATCCTCCTTGGTGAAGTTCAGTGCTTGGCTGACCCATCCATCCACCCCGACCTCCTCCATGTGCGGACTTTCTTGCTCTTTATACTTCGTCACTTTGCTTTGAGCCTCTAATACTGCTGCTGATGTGTTCAAGTGAGCTGACAGCCCTTTGCGTCTCATACAGATGTTACAGAGTACCTTATGTGTCTGTATAAGAAACTGAGGGCCGCTGCAAACAGAGAGCAGAGAAACAGTCTGATTATCAGGCTGCAATAACACATCAATGTAAAAACTGGCATGACAAAAAGTGTTTACTTTAAAATGTCTAAAATTAGTAGAGGCAATTACAAGATGTGCAGCTTTAACATCATTTCAGTATAAAATATTCATAGGCAGAATGAGATCCATTAGGGATGCAGAATGGTGTATTTCACCTTCAGAAAAATAAAAGACAATATTAGATCACATAAAGCTCATGTCGCTCCTTTAATTTGGCAGCGATGTTAATGTGTTTGTGTCATTTCCAGGTTGTTATACGAGCTGTGAGCGTTAATGGATCCAGCACTGGAGAGGCTCCATTTCTAAAATTACATTTAATTTTAGTTGTTAGCGATGATGTTGTCGTTGATCCCCTTATGTTGCTTGAACAGCTTTGATTTTCAGCTTGAGTTCAAGCTCGTTTGTGGATTTTTGCTGAGTGTGCTTTTGTGCGCTGTAAGCCATAATGGAGGCGGCAGTGCAAAACACACTTTTTCTAAATGTGTCACCTGTTTGATGGGCTGCCACTGCTCTCACTGTGCCGCACAAATGGTTTTAATTTGTTTATTAGAAACCTGATACCTGCTGACAAGCTCTTAATAACAAAGTGCACTACTTCTCTCTGGTAAGCTAATTGTTCACTCATAAGGTGATTTTTAAAGTAGCCTACAGATAACATTAATCTTTATTGATGGTTTCACTTCATATCTCCAAAAATATCTCCTCTATTTATGTGCACGATCTTGCAATGAGAACAGTTGATGCTCACGTGACGGTTTTGTTTTTGTTTTTCTGACTTGCAGCACATTTTACTGTAACTGTCTGTAAACTCTGTCCGTCTATAATCGATTCCACTGTGGAAAGTGGCTCCAGTCGCTGATTCATTCTCACATTTCTCCACAGTTTGATTGATGGCGGCTGTCGCTTCTGAATCAGGTATGAAACAAAGTGTGGACGGGGGGCGGGCCGGCCCAAGGCGCCCTGTCAATCAGTGGAGTAACGAGGAGACAGCAGAGCGATGCTGATGGTGCTCGCTGCCTCTGGGCTTAGTTCGGGTGGGGCGGGGCTCAAAGTCGACTTTAGTACACCTGCGAGGAAATTCTGCAGGATAAACAGGAAGCGACGTGTAATGACAGTCACAAGGCAGGAGTTGATAAATGTAATTTAAAGCGATCAGTTCGATAAGTTGGTAACTTCCTTCGATCATCCTTTTTTAAGGAGGTCAGAGGTCACTTTGTTCCACTGAATAACACTTTATTTAATCAAGCCCTGCACAAACGGCTGCAGACTCTGCCCTCTTCCTGTGAAGACGGCTGACAGTTTGAACATGAGCTCTCACTGTCACGCTCCCTCCTACAAATTCATTTCCTCCATCACAGCTACTTTAATTAATTAAATTTCCCTTTCAGCTTGAACCCATGCAGATTTTTGTTTGACTGTTTCTCTCGATGTTAGATACAGTGCGTACGTCCTGTGGTCGGAGCCTTTCAGCTCTGGACTTTTGTCCCCTCAGTTGCTGTTTAAGCGCGACGCCGGAGCGAACCGTCTTCAGGTTGCTGGTTCTGTTTGAAGTTAGCGACACGCTCGCTGGGTTTGTTGTCTCGTTTGCACAAATTAGTGCTTTTTCTTTGTAATTGTGTTTTTTTGTTTGTTTACTTGTAAGTTCATCATCCATTAGACTTAATTGCTGTAAACAAGTCAAAATGCAGAGAAAAATCAGAAAGCAGTGGACAGGAGCTGATTTGTTTGATGGAACATTTTCTTTGTTTCCTTGGAGGTAAAATAAAAATGTTTCCAGCGACGACAAAGTGGAGGAAAATTTGTTCCTGCAGCAGCACGATGACATGATTTTAATGCAAACCTTCAAGGTGGATAAAGAAGTCATTCTGACGTGTGCCACATATTATTCTGTACTTTCATTTTTCAGGAAAAAAAATGGAGGAAATTGCTTTCCATGGTTAAAAGAATTGTTTTTTCGGTTTCTGTCCCTGAGGCCCAAACTGAATTAGGCAGAGAGGCTTTCATGCCCTCTGCTCTGTCTCTGGCAAACTCATCGGAAAAGGATTTCAAATTGAAAAAAGTTAAACTTTCAGTCGAGCTATTGTTTTATGTCTCTGTTCTCTTGAACTTTTTAATCATTTTAGGGCTTAGTTTGGCTTTTAGTTTGCCATTTTATTGCTTGTTTTTTATGCTATTGATGTATTTCTTCTATAATTCTGTTATTGAGTTGGTCTGAAGCAGTTTTTCTGTCGTCATTATTCTGCTGCCTTGTTCAGTTTTAATCATTTAAAATTAAATATAAAAGTGAAATAAACAAAAACGCCACAAAATTGAGGAGCTGATTTGATGAACAATGATTTTCGACACATCGCCATAAACGACGATGCCTTACATTATTAGGATCGACAGGATACTGTGACACAAGCGAGCCATGAGGTGCAGCGAGCAGCTCAGCTTCCTGCTCTGCTCGTCTTCCTCAGAACTCTTCATCCTGAAATTATGTTTCAGGAGTTCATGTAAGCATCGCTCTCCAGCTGCAGTTTTTGATTCTTTAATAGCTGATGTGGTGAAAACAGAGACTTCTAGAAATGAAACGATTTCAGCATTTTGTAGTTGTTGTTTTTGCTGTAGTTGCGATTCTTCGATATAAATGAACCTTTGTGTGACTCTCATGGTTTGTTCATGTGGCGGTCAGTTTTGTGCTTTGTGGTTAATATTTCATGAAGTTGCCTTCAGGAGTGACGAGTGAGCCTTGAACTGTATAAGATGCAGGAATTGAAAAGACTTTGCATTGAGATGAATTTGAGGAGTGACGCACTAAAGACCTCGTCTGCAGTGTCAAAATAACAGAAGGAAACATGGAGATGCTGCCTTTTCACCATTTAGAACCATTTAAATTCCCCTGCAGTGTCGTAACGGAGAGCCAAAGTCACACCCCTTTCCTACCTGAGCCAACGAGGGACAAAAACCTCCCAAAATATGCTTCAGATGTTCAGAAAAACTGAGTTAGAGCAGCCAGAGCAAGCCAGGAAAGAAGAAATCAAATCAGTTAATCGCAGCTAGAGAAGGAGACAAGAAGCTGGAGAGCTGAGTGAGTGATGAACGGCAGTGTATATAAACTGAATGAAGGACGCAGAACGGCTCTTCTTTGATCCTCTGTGCAGTGAGACGGGAGTCCGGCCTGTTTACTGCTGAAGAGCGGCCAAACGACAGTCCAGCTGATGTGTTTCTGCTGCCTGCAGTTTGCTTCAGTCTCTACCGCTGACAGTGACGGAGTGCCTCGGCTCTGCTTTGGCCTCTGATGGAGCACGCTGACTGTTTTTGTCAATGAAACGCTGTGTGTGTGCGTGTGCGTGAGTGTGTGTGCATGCATGTGTGTGTGTGTGTGTGTGTGTGGGCAGCAAAGGCAGGATGTGGAGAGACGTTGGTGTGAGGAAATGGAGAGGAAAGAAGGATGGAGAGAGTGGGGGGAAATAACTTATTGGTTTTGTGAAATGTTTTCACCAAGATTGAAAACCGTGATAACCGTGAGTGTGTGACGTGGTTCCATGTTGCATTTGTGTGTGTGTGAGAGAGACACAAAGAAATACAGAAATGTAGATTTTTGCCATCGCCTCGATTCACTGCTGTCATTTCACCTCCCCGCCTGCCATGAAATGCTCTAAACTTTGGTGTGTAATGTGCAATTTTATTTTCTGTCATCATGACTGACTGTGAAAAGTCAGAATCGCTGATGTTTGACACAGTCAGAGCCCGCTTTAATCCCTTCTGCTGTAGGTTTCCCAGGTTTTTCAAAGGAATAAACATCTGGCAGACACACTGTCACTACAGCGCTGATGAGTATAGTGATTATTTGACATATTAAATACGTTTCTTGTACCACACTGAATCAGTCGGCTGCTCCTTGCTGAGGAGCTAACAGGCTTCTCGGCCTGTTTTGTGCCCTGACCGGCTTCGGTGTTGATGTTTTATTGTGAATGCTGTAGTGAGCAGGCTGCAGTAATATTCAGAAAAAAGACAGTGATGAGGCAGAAAGGCCTGCTGGGACACTCGTCTCTGTTAGGATGCCCTTTCCTGTCACACGTTAGCGTCGTCTCAGCTGTTCATGTTCCTTATTTTAATGGTCATACCTGTTTCCACTGTCTGACAGAAAGCACACACAGAACATACTCCCATCCACAGTCCACGTACCTGTAATAATCATACTGGTCAATGAAGTGGAAAGCTTCCTGTGCAAGAGTTTCTCTCCAGGTTAATGAGGTGTGTGTGTGCGCGTGTGTGTGTGTGTGTGGGACACAGCCAGCTAAACTCCATCATTACAGTATAATAGGAATAAATTAAGGTGAGAACAGCCCGTTGGTTTAGCAGTATGCATTATGTTATGTTAGCTATAGCGCAGAGGCTAGTGAAGGGAAAGTAGAGGAAGAGGAGGGGAGTGAAGGACGAAGGGGGAGCCGGGCCGAGGCTAGTCTTAAAGAAAGCCCACATGGTTCAGCGTAAGTATGCGTTTGCCCAGCTAACTTTAAAATCGGGCTGAATTTCTGCCGGATCAGGCTGGACACGCAGTTTGGTCTCAGTTCCTCATCAGCTGCCTGAACCGTCAACGGTCAGTCAGGACTTTGGGTCAGCTGTCGTGTAGTTTGTGCGGCTCCACGGTCCGATTTCGCACATGGCTGCTCAAGGATCCGTTCTAAACTGGAGAGAGCTGGTTTTGACATTATTAGGGTCGTTTTTCACATGTTCACATCCCTTAAACCGTAGTCTCGACCACATTTTCAGCCATCTGCGGCTCCACATCCCTCTTTTAATTTCTGTTCATAGTCGAATTGCTTCCTTTCTCTCTTTTTGCTAACATTGTTGATGTGGTTGTATCGTTTGCATGAGCCAAGATGGCTGCTCAGCTGATCTGCACGGTGAGAGCACAAAGTCGAAGGTTCTGCCCCAAATCACGTAATGTGAGTTAACGCGATGTGCAAGATGAAGAAAAACACAGTGTTTGCTAAGTCTGCGTCTCATGAGGTGTGTCTACGACGGAAACAGAAGTCATCGTCTCCGCATCTCGACACAATGTGGCAGAAAAAGACGAGCTGCTGCGCTTGAAGAGCTGATTGCTGAGAGTTGATTTCTAAATATTGTCGCCGCACTGACAGATTTACTTGATTTAATGACTCATTTCTGCAAAAGAATCTCCGTTTTAGTGTGATAGCGCTTTCCCCGCCACATCACAGCAGAGATGAAACTACATGTGTGGAATTATCTGAAGAGTTTAAACCTGAGGACAGGCAAAAAAAAAAAGGCTGCTGCTGGACTTTTTTCACTCTGTTCATTTCACTGGATTTCAGCCAAGGTCCACCCTCTCAGACATGCCATGAATTCGCTCTCTGCATCCTCCTCCTCGAGGCGCCCACCTCCAATTTTCTCCATTTTTATTTTTTATTTTTTTGCTCCGGTGACAAAGGAAGGGAAACGTCATTAGAGAGAGCTCAGGATGATGGTGTCTGTGTCGGCCGAGAGCGCGCAGAGTAAATGGAAAGATAATTGTGTCAAATAACAAAATCGCGCATTTGACGAGGCGTGAATACAAACACACACACACACACACACACACACACACACACACACACACACACACATACGTGTTTGTGTGCTGCATACAGTATGTATGAAAGACGAGGAATGTATGCAGTCATCTCAGAGCGATGCTGCTGTGTCTCCTTCGTCTGTCTACTCTGTCTGCGTCATGGAATTGCCTGCAATTTTCTATCTGTACTCATGCCGACTGTGTGTGTGTGTGTGTGTGTGTGTGTGTGTGTGGGTTTATCAGTTTAAGTAGCTCTCATCCATTAGTGACGGCTGCTGTAAACAGCTGTGTGTTTTGGTCTCAGGTGGAGGGAGCAGTGGTTGCCAGGCTCTCCATCAAACCCCAGGGAAGCCAGGTCCTTTGTATGGAGTGCATGGCTCTCTCTCTCTCTCTCTCTCTCACTCTCTCTCTCACTCTCTCTCTCTCTCTCTCTCTCTCTCTCTCTCCACTTTAAATTTTCTCAGCCTCAAGAAAAATGTAAATTTCTATATCCCTATCCCTTGGTTTGTAATCTTATTTTATAACTCTAATCTACTCTAATAATAAAGATTATCAACCTTTACTCTGGACTTAACACAACTGTATGTCCTTACCTGAATCCTTACCTCAATACATACAATTGCTCTGATCTTAAATTAACCTCTTAACATTATCGTGACATTTAGCATCGCAGGTTATCTCGCTGAGCATTAACCGTCATTCTGAGCAGCCGCTCACAGCATTAATATCCAGTCTTTATCGCTCGTTTATCGTTTCATCCAGAACAAGCAACAGTTCACATTTACACCATTTACACTGCTGTATCACTTCATGTGTGATTATACAGCGAATGAATACTGAGTGAGAGTTTTATCTTGAGCTGCATGCATGTGGGCAGAGGTTGACTGATGAGGGCGTGCTGCTGCTGCTGCTGCTGCTGCTGCTGCTGCTCTTGCCTGTGTTGGATTGGTCCAAATGAAATGCTTTGACGGCTTGTGATGAGCACAGTGAGTGGAGCTGGAGTCGTCTTGCTGTTACAAACTCTAAATTGAACACAGCTGGTTGTTGTAACTTGTTTTCCACTTCAGCGTCTGATTCTCCTGCTGATCTGGACCACCATTTTCTGCTCTTACTGTTCGATAGAGGCGTCTGGTGTGTGACGCTGCAGACAGCAGGAGCTCAAGCTGAATTATAAAATGACTGAACAACACTTGAGTTGTCCATACCACGGTGTAATCAGGACCCAAGTAAATTCCAACCCATCCCTTAACTGACCTGAAATGCTTTTGTCCTAAAATGAAGCTTTTAACACTGACTCAGAGAGACAATGTTGACACCTAAAGGTGCTGAGAGGAGGAAGAAAACAGTGAGGCAGCAATAAGATAAGACTTACTTTATTAATCACAACAACACCACATGCACATGCCATGCTTCAGTGAAATTATTTCTTCCGCCCATCCTGGTAAGGCCTTCTCCCGCGGCAGACCAGGAGTGGTGGGCTGCCAGCTGACGGCGGCACCCGGGGACCCAGTTTCAGTGACACCATTGGTCAGGTGATCCACACAGAAAGGCCCCGCTCCTTGAGATAAAAGGCAGCAGGCCCCGGAGGCATTGTGGAGGATATGCCCACAGCGCCCCAGGCGGGAATCGAACCCTGGACCTTCTAGCTGTGAGGTGGTGAGGTGACAGTGTTACCACCCAAATGAAGCGATGCCTGAAGTGCAACGTTCAGGGAATAGCTGTCAATGTCTGATTCTTTCATTTCCATCTTTATCTTCTTTTTTTCCCTGTTTGAAGAACATTAGACAGAAAAGTGACAGCTTATTTTCTAAAAATACCCACTTTGAAATACTCAGCTTTCAGGGCAGAGACAGCTTTCCACTGCTCGCATGTGTCCTAAAAACTTAGAAAACAGCAGCGCGGGGAGAGCCGGGGCTGCAACAACATCCAGGAGCAGGTGGGTGACTCTGGGAATCGGCCTCACTTGGATTCCCATCTTTATCCCAAAGACGGCCTAAAATCTGAGGAAATGTAGGAGCTGGTTTGCATCTGAAAGGAAATGCTGAATGTACACGGTCTCATTCAAATGAGGTCAAAATACTCTCAAATACACGGCGTGGTTGAATAGACTGATGAGAGAGTGAGAATGGGAGTGACAAAGGAGAACTTCTGCCTTTCTCTCCGTCAATAACAGGTATAAATAACCACAGAGTGGAAGTGCTGCAACACGCCAGCGTATTTGAAAAAGATCAAATGGTGCGCGCGTGTTTCGTGCATTTGTGTGCGAGAAAAGAGAGATTTTGGAAGTGAGGGCTCAGAAGATAAGAAGTAAATGTTTGTGTGTGTGCCAGCTGAGGCTCTGTTTGGATATCTTTTATGTTAATTCTGCGGCACCCTCTGGGAATTAGGTCACACGAATGAGGTTTCTCCCCGGAGAGAAGAGAGGAAAGCAGAGTGTCGTAGTCGGACAGGTCTGCATCCCGCTGTGCTCTTATTCCTGTTGTCGTCATATGAGCGGTAATGGAATTAATGGGTGAAGCAGCCTGCAGGAGAAGCAAATTTACATCACCACAAGAGGGCGCCACCTTCACACCGTATGTGAGCAGGGAGAAGAAGAATTTAGGAGACAGGATGGCACACATAGAGACAGAAGAAGAGGGATGAAGACGGGGAGGAGAGGCGGATCGATGAAGATAGAGGACAGAAAGGGGGATTCAGGATGCAGGAAGACATGAAGATGAGATGAGGAGGGAAAGAATGAAGAGATGGAGAAGAAAGGACGACAAGAGAGGAACGACAGGGAGAGAGAAACAGGAAAGAGATGTAATAGAGAAGAGGAAAGAAAAGAGATCTGTCCTACTTCTGTTT
Source organism: Chaetodon trifasciatus (assembly GCA_037975065.1). Taxonomy (NCBI): domain Eukaryota; kingdom Metazoa; phylum Chordata; class Actinopteri; order Chaetodontiformes; family Chaetodontidae; genus Chaetodon; species Chaetodon trifasciatus. Next base: position 458,243 of record JBBMOE010000018.1, on the reverse strand, counting down.
ATTTGAATAATATTTATCCTGACGGCTGTGAATATATTCAATCTATTTGGACAGGAGACATCTACACACACACACACACACACACACACACACACACACACCTCAGCTGAAGCTGCTGTGCATCTTACACTGACCTAAACTCTAAAACCTCAAACAGCCCAAGCATTTCCAAAATGTCCATTATTAGTATCATCTGACTTGTTCTGTATTAGTTTATGTGTGTGTGTGTGTGTGTGTGTGTGTGTGTGTGTGTCTCCCCCTCTGTCCGTCTCTCTGCATCTTCCCTCGTGTCTCCTTTTCCCACAAAGATCATTTGTCTTATTTTCATTACACCATTCCCGACACGTCTCCGCCCTCTCCGCCCTCTTCCATTATTATTTTTTCACCTGTTTTTATTATTTTCCGTCTCCTTCCTGTTTGCACACAGGACGTGCCCCCCTCCCCTGGGAGTTTCAATACAAAGACGCCATCTCCCATCCACCAATCAGCTGTCACTGTTGGCTGGGTACCTCAATGGGTGGTGTTATTGCAGCGGTTGAGGGGACCTTCACTGTCCTAACTCCCAAACTCTTAACTTTAACATGTGGCAGCACGATATGAGCAATGTAAGAAAAGTAAGTCCTTCCCTCTTCATCCTGTCCCCAAAATGTCAGAATATTCCTTTAATGCAAACATTACATTTCCTCCAGACATTAATGAGTGGTAAGAATAAAAAGAGGTCCACAAAAGATTACAAGACAAACAACCATCATCAAACATTCATTCATTCATTCATTCATCTTCTATACCCCGACTATCCCTTTCGGGGTTGGGGGGGCTGGAGCCTATCCCAGCTGTCAACGGGCGAGAGGCGGGGTACACCCTGAGCCGGTCGCCAGCCGACTGCAGGGCAACACACACACAACCATTCACGCTCACACTCACACCTAGGGACAATTTTAAGTCACCAATTAACCTAATGAGCATGTTTTTGGTCTGTGGGAGGAAGCCAGAGTGCCCGGAGAGAACCCACGCATGCACGGGAAGAACATGCAAACTTCACACAGAAAGGCCCCGCCCGACCCGGGAACCGAACCGGCAACCTTCTTGCTGTGAGGCACGCGCACTACCTGCACTACCATCATCAAACATCAGACATAAAGTTCAGGACTGAAACTGTAGTTCACTGCATGACCACCAGTGTGCGCTGCCCAGTCCCATCCGAGCCTCACTGGTGGAAGTCGCTGAACAGTCACTGAGCATATTAAAAGCTACAGTTTGTAATAATATTAAATCAGAGTAAGAATAGACGTGTGTGTGTGTGTGTGTGTGTGTGTGTGTGTGTGTGTGTGTGTGTGTGTGTGTGCCTTCACAGCAGTTTCTGAAATGGAGAGAAATTTAACGCTGTTTAAGCAGTGTGACTTCAAACAGATGGCTGATCACCTGCCAAAGTGACTGTTAGAGCAGAGTGAGCACCAAACACAGTAAAATGTATAAGGGATGGACGGATATCTGGTGATAATTCAATGTCAAGCCTCGCGTTCACTTCTTCCGTCTTGCAGAAAAACGAGCAGAAAACAGCAGGAAAACGCACGCAGATTTCAACCCACGTCCATGTGTTATTCACATGGTGCCGGTGTGCGGCAGGTGGCTGGTGTCAGTTTGATTCCTCAGCTTTAGGCTACCAACCAGAGTGATAGATGACATCGCTCAGCCGAGTGTTATAATCTCCTTTTGTGTAATAAAAGGGAGTATTTCTCTGCATTTGGCCATATTCACTTTAGGCGCAGACATATATTCACAGGACAAGAGAATGATATAGGATGTCAGGCCTCAGGTTAATCTGTTGCAGGCCTACACACACACACACACACACACACACACACACACACACACACACACACACACACAGGGGTTGTTTCTGAAGCATTTATGAGTTACTGTTGAGACTGATGTTGGATAAGAGTCGTATTTTGGCAATTCCACAGTTATTTTCAAAGAAAAATTCCCAAAACACAGAAGCTCAGGTCTGAAAACACTCTTCTCTTTTTACATTTCATCATACGAAACACTGCAAACAAGAAAGCAAGATAAACAATACCCTCACCACTGTGCCTTCATTTCATCCTTCCACATAAAACATATGCACCTTTAATAGTTATTACAATGTGTGATATAAGTTAATGCAGTGAAAATGACTTGGTGCAGGTGTTGTGACATAACATCAGCGTGCTAAAGGGTCCTGCTGCTCGTCCCGCCCATATTCACGCACATTTTGCAGCAGTCGTGGCAGCAAAGACTCGAATGAGTGACTCCTGTACGGTTCAGCTCACACTGAGTCTCCTGCTCTGACCTGGACTCTTCCCAAATTATGGGTCTAAGACGGCTGATAGCTGTGAAATATCTGAAATCTCTAAATCTGTACAGCAGGACACAGCTTAGCTGTCCCACTGTGGGTCTGATGTGAAAGCCCGGCCGGGACTTCCTGGTTAAATGGAGCTTCCCTGACCCAAAAATGTTATCCCTCTCTGGTTTGTTAATGTTTTTCAGCTCCACAGGGGTAAACAGTCCAGCTTCCACCGCTGGCTCGCTGTGAAAAACTTCAAAACTGATGCAAAATGCTTTCCAAATTCAACCCTTTTCTGGATTTCACCTCTTTAAATTGGATGATATATTCCAGAAATTCCCAGAGCAGTGGGAATTCTGGACCCAATCCCACATGGAGCAAAGTAATCACCGCACAGCAGGAAGCCTAGCCGAAGCCAAGCGGAGCAGTAGCTGTGCAGTTAAGCTTAATCATCGCAGCACAGACTGACAAGACGAGGCTGGAGTGGCGAGGGCGAGCGGAGGAGTGTCGGAGCGTGTGTGTGTGCGTGTGTGTGTGCGCGCGTGCAGGTGTGTTTGAGCTCTCAAGGGAAGCGAGGCTAGCCAAGACCTGGTGTGTGATCATCATCGCCACAGGACAGCGAGAGGAGCGCACGGCTTATTAAGGGGGATCGCCACAGGAGGGCGAGTCGATCACAGAGCCAGCTGGAGTTTCCTCAAAGCAGTTAGGAGCAGAGAGGGAGAGAGAATGAGAGAGAGGGAGGACTGACGGGGAAAGTGAAAGATACTGAGGGAGGAAGAGACAAATGCAGGCAGTAATCAAAGAGAGAGCTGGTTCAAAACATTCAGATAAATACAAACATCACAAACTATGATATTATTGTCTAATGTAGGATCAAACTACATGATACCAATCTGAAAAAGGTCTCATCATGTTGGATCGTAGCATTAAATAAACCTCCAGGACTGAATGATGACTGGCAGATGACTTCCTGCCTTCTCTAATCTCTGGCTCTCTATGTGCCATCGTACTCTCTAATCAATACCCGCTCTGCCTTTACACGTCGATACTGTGCTGTCATTCACTTCGGCGTAACACATCGCTCTTCGATCTGGTAATACTGGATATCACGTCTTGGAAATGTCAGCCTTGACTCGCCGCAGTCTCCGGTCGGTGCTTTGATTTCTAGATGATTCTTCAGGGGAGCAGATGATGACCCTCGTTAACTGTTACAGCGCTCTGCGAGGCCTCCTGAACATGTTTACTCAACCTGTTTGCTTGTTTTCATGCATATATTAAGTTTTTCACCGAAGCTCGAGCTGATTGCTAATAGGTTGGTTTCATACACTTTAATTTCTTTTTGAATTGTTTATTATTTATTGGTTATTAGTATTTGTTGGGTTTTTGATGTATGTTCACTTAATGTTATTTATTGTTATTGTACGCTGATATCCCAGATATCACAGGATAAAGGAGTATTAAAGGAGTGCCTGCACACTGGATCTTGTATGGAGGAAAACCAAAGCTGCCCTCACCTCTGTGACTCGGCTGGGTGTGGTCAGGTGTGACCTTTGACCACACCCGGCCGAGGTGTAGCGCTACACCACCATGATTCCCAACCCGGAGCCCCCGAAAGAGGCCCGAACACAGCGCGTGTTTTCCTGTTTTAGTGTGATTCCTCCTCAGTATGCAGTGAAATAATGGTCCTTTTGTTTGTGATATGCAGCTGCCCGGCCTCACAGCCAAACTACACAACACGAAATCAGTCACAGCATGCACACACACACACACAAAACACACACATACATCAGCCCCCTTATACTCTGCATGTGCAATTATGGCAACACTGTCGCACACACACACAAAAAAAACAAAAAACAATTTCTGTAATTATACCACGCGCTCTTTCTGGCACGCACACACACAAACGCAGGGCCACAAAAAGAGACAAAGCACTTTAACCGTGCACATTGTTTCGCACACGCTCGCGCACTCACGCACACACTCAGCCACTCAAAGTCCTTAAGTCATTGTGTTAATTAATTAGCCTGTACAACAACCCAGCATGGAGTTAATGAGAAAGCCTGTCACCTCCTGCAAGTCTCCCAGATATCACTGTTTCCTCAGGCTGCATTCAGCCACTATCACAGCATACACAGACACACACACACACACACACAGAGGGGTGGTCTCTGACGTGACCCCTGAGTGACTGATGCAGGTAACTCTTTGCAGGGTGTCTGTTTGTCCATTTTGCAGGTAAACAGGAATTTTGAGTCACAGTCTTGAAAGAGTTGGACTGAATCGAACTGGTTTTCATCCATTGTTTGTCTTATTCGTATTCGTGTTTTACATTTTTTTGCTGTCGTCTGAGGTCATTTGACACATTCAGGCAAAACAGTTTCATCCAGGTTTAAAACTTGCAGCCGTTCAAAGTGAAACCTGGACTTCCCAAAGCTCCTCATGTCTCTTTTTCTCCCCTGTGAGCTCCACAAAGTCTACAGAGATGATGTGCAGGGCTGTAAAGATGGATCCTCAAAACCTGAACCACGTCAGATGGAATAGCGCTGCTGAAGATTTGGTTTAGGGAGGAAATTTGACTGGTTGAAATGTTCATGAGAGCTTCCACTTTCATGCTTTAAACTTTTAATTGAATCACTTTTACTTTTGTCTAAATGAAATCATGACTAAGTGAAATGAAGCGACTTCTCCTTGAGCAGTTTTGGTGCTTTTTCCATTTCCCCTCCCGTGTGTGTGTGTGCTCAGGCCTGTGCTCCACACACACACACACACACACACACCAAAACATATGCACACACACTTCACACTGCATTGTGTTTTCACAATATTAAACAGAATGAAACGCGTGACTTTACACAAATTCTGGTTTATGTAGCTGTTGAGCACTGTGTAAACTCTCTCTCTCTCTCTCACACACACACACACACACACACACACACACATTCATACTCTAAATGCAAGGCGTTGTTCATGGCCTGTGGGATTTTTGTTGAGTTTAAAATTCTTGTCTCCGGCTCAGTGGGACTAATTTGAGCAGTTTGTTCCATCTTTGATTCCATGTTCAATCACTCTAAGCTTCACACTCACACTTTCAGGTTACAAATGGATTCTGTAACGCGTAACATTAACAGGGATTTGTTCTTCTGTGTTTCCATTTCAGGTGTTTTGGTCGTGTCTGATGATTTACAGCGCGGCTTCATCAGAGCATGTTTTCTGAAAACGGCTGCAACCAAAACAACACGCTAAAAAAGGCTAAAAAGCTGCGTAAAGCTGCAGCGTTGGATGGTAATTCTCCGTAATTATGATTACATGGAGTCCTTTCTTTCACTGGTAACAATGGTACTCATTTAAACAAGGTCACCAGTGAGAAAACCATAGGTTTCATGCACCGGACACAGTCATCGACTTACAGGGAAAAACTTCAATCTTGACTGATTAAGGCCCTCGAGTGACAACTATCTACTGTACTCTGCAACAAAAAAGGCTCTTCAGTCCAGCTGGGATAAAACGGTTCTCATGGTTCTCTCAGAAACATGAACTAATGTTACACTAAAATGTTGATTAGAGGAGTTTTTTATATTAGATTCAAAAGAAAAACATTTCCTTTCCAGTATTAAACCCACTAAGATGCTTTCTCTCTAAATGGATATGAACACTTGGATGAAGACTTTTGGATAAGATGTTTCATTAATATCTTTTTTAAAACCATATACTTTGGCTTCCCGGCTCTAAAAGCCGCTCCTCTATACTCATTTAGGAACTCTTGTAATGACTTAATGGAAAACTATTTGAAGGTTGGGCTATTTGTAGGTGCTTTAAAGACGGCAGGATAACTGGCAGCACCCTTTAAAGACAGTCGAGTGAGTAAAGTCATCTATTTTAGTTAGCATTATGTAACATAATGACTGCCTGACTCATAAAGAAGCTTCAAGTTAGTACTTTAAAATAAATGTATATTATTGTATTTTAATACCACTGTTCTTTCAAAGTGACTGATAGCAAAACATATTATCCTTCTTGTAGCCAGGTATGGTTCCTGTGTATTTTCTAATTACGGAGCGAGACTGTGAGTGAAGACGTGAAAGAGACTGACCGAAGATTAAAGCCGACAGAGCGGCTGAAACTGAGCCAGATGGAAGGTGAAAGGAAGAAAAGCTGAGCTGGAAATAGGGTGAGAATGACAGGAAGAGGATACAGAGGGAAAGGAAGTTAACCGGATGTTAATCCCGCAACTAATATTGTATTATTGTGTTGCCCAAAGCTGATGAATTCTGCAGCGGGACGTTATGAAGCTGGCAGCAGTACATCAGGGTGGAAACAGCCAGCGGTCAAAGAGAAACAACAAACACACAGAAATAAATACACAAATGAATTCAGTTGTGTGCTCGCATCTTTATGTTAATCTGTTGCTATTGTCCTGTATATATTCATTTTTTGACAAACAAACTTTGGTTCACGTCTGTGGAACACAGGCTGCAGTCGTGTAAAGTGCAAAACACGTTAGCACGTTAGCAACGTGCTAAAACAAAAGCGACCGTGCTGGTGTTTTTGCCAAGCGTTGGTGTGTGTCACCGCTGGGGGGCAGGACGGTGGTGCATCCCGATAAAACTCAATACTGTTCAATACTGTCTGAGTGTGCAGACATACAGTTTACAGTTCCAGCTTAAAGTTGAATCATTAAACTCTCACAATGTTCACTGTGCAAATCAGACTAAAAACCACGGCTGACTGACCGAATCTGACAAAATGAAGCACCTTTGTCAATACACTATGGTGTGCTGGGGTTTCAGAGTATATATGACCCAAAATACTACGCTCAGAAGGGGAAGGAGAGTGATGGAAGATTAACAGCTTAATGGATATTCAAAGATTCTGTGATTGGTGCATCCAGAGAGTCCAGGGAGTGACGGCTCCAGTTTGATCTTAATCAATAATACTGATAGTAATTCATATGCATCAGTATTCTTCTCTAAAATGTGACTTTGTGTGAGAAGAGGTACTTATACAGGTTACATTAAAGACATGCATACACCAACTACATTTCAGTCTCTCTCACACACACACACACACGCACACACACACACACACACACACACACACACTATGCTGATTCATGGCATATGGCATTCATGACAAGCTTATCCATTCATTAGACTTAATCCATCCATTTGCATTGCTGGACTATATGAGTCAGTCTTTGGGCATTCTGTGTGCGTGTGCGTGTGTGTATGTGTGTGTGTGGGAGGAAGTGCATCAGAGAGTGTGTTCAGAAGGTGCTGCAGTGTGTGACAGACAGCTCAACATTATCTCTGCTGCACACACCACTCTGCTCCACTCATGACCCATTTAATTTCCCCCGAACGCCACTGACACAGTCCCGTTTTCATGGCAACGCATTGCTCACGCACATGTGTGTTACAGGGTTAGTGCGTGTTGTCGTGTTGGAGCACGATGGCGTGTGTTGAGAGACATCTGCATGTTTATTTGGCAAAGTTTAGCATGCGCTTGAACAGTATTGAAGGGCATGCTTGAGTGAGAAGTTGTGTTTTTTGTATCATTGTGTGTGTGTGCGTGTGTGTGTGCGTGTGTGTGTGTGTGTGTGTGTGTGTGTGTGTGTGTGTGTGTGTGTGCATTTATTAGGGGAAATTAGCATGAGTTGCCTGAAAAGAAGAGAACCATCATATCTCCAGTGTACGAAAAAACACAGCAGCACAAAGTTCCACATTCTCGCTCCTGAGTTCACGAAACCTCCAGCTGAGTCTGGATGTACAAAATACTGAAAGAATCATTCAGAATCCACAGAAATATAAATGGTAATCTGTGTTTTGGGGAGGTGGGAGAGTAAAATTCGTTGGAAACCAGCAGTGGCAGAGCAGCCAGGGTGCATTTCTCAGTGTTGGTGCATGAAGGCAGAAATAGTGCCAAATTGTTTCAGCTGCTACTGAACAGAAATGCAGGTGCTTTTGATGCTGCGGTGGCAGATTTTATTTATCTATTTACTAGTTTATTCAACAGGAAGAGTACGCATTAATAAACAATGCTGTGGATGTGCCAAGTGCAAGAGAAGATCAAAATAAGATGTGAAAGTTTCTGAGCACGCAGAGCAGTAAGGAAAGATCATCAGAGTCAGTAAAAAACATCACGCAGGACATTCGTCTACCACATTATCAGACACTTTGAAATCATGCTGTGCTTTCAGCCTCTTACCTGCAGCCATTCATACGTTCACCTGCTCAGCCAGTACTCCTCTGCTCACACTCTCCTTGCCAGCCTCACCTGTCCACTCACCTGATCCTCACTCCCAATCAGCCCAGTCTTTAAGCTGCTCTCACACACTCACTCATGGCCAGATTGCTTCTTCTTGCTTTCTTCTCTCCAGCCTTTGCTATCAGACTCTCTCTGCCTTCGACTACGCCTGGTTTTTTGTTCTTTCTGCCCTGCACTTCCCAGTGTGCAATCTGCCTGTGCTTGTTTGGTGTTTGCTTCAGCAAGCACATCAAGAGACTCTGAAATGTTATGTTTTGCAGCATCGAATATATAGACTTTACATCCAAACTGCACTTTAGACTGTGTTGCTGCTTATCTCTGCCGAGTCTGAGATTAAAGTCAGTAAAAGCAATCTCAGAGTACTGGTGGTACTGCATTTGGGTCGAAACCCGTTACACATGCGACACAGAAGCACATAATGCACAGCATAAAAAGCAATGAAATGAGGAATATTGATGTTAATAGAAAAACTGACTGAATGAGACAACATTGTGCTGCATTATTAGACATTAATTGAACCATGCAAAGCACAAGAACATACTGTACATAAACACACAATGTCCCAGTACAAGCAAAGCCACAACAATAAGATGGTTTAGATATGATTCAGCTTGGATCGTTGATTAACAGCCAATGAAGAAATCCCAGTGAGACAAGGGCTATTATAAAACAGAAAGGTGGAATCCGGCAATCTGATTGGCTGTTAACTGTGATATAATGAGCGTTTACCACAGCTACTATTCTAAAAAGCCTCATCACAGCAAATCACTCCGCTTCAGGGAAGCAACAATGTTTCCATGGCAACAAGCAACTGTTACAGTACGCAGCGAAAAGTAGCCGGTTTTGATGTTAACAACAATCAAACATGTTCACGGTCAACTCTGACCTCCGGGGAGGGCTAACGATGGATGAATGGATTGAAGAGTGCCTGTCTCCGAAAAAAAAAGCTGAGCAAAAGACGACATGCGGAGCTGACGTCTGGAGAAGTGGACCAACTGGAGAAGGGGAGAAGTGAGGCCGATATGGTTAAACAGACCAAGTGGGCAGTGAAGTGCTTCGAACACTGGTGTCAAGATAAAGGTGTGGTGGTGGACTTTTAGACAGTGTCCAAACAATTCAATGACATTTTAAGAGAATTTTACGGCACTGTCAGAAACTGTAAAGGTGAACCATACGGACTGAGCAGCTTGATTGAGCAGTGACTTTCTCCCGAAAAAAAAGGCGAGGAATAGACGACATGCAGAGCTGACGTCCGGAGAGGTGGAACTATTTTATTTGATAATATGTATTTCTGTTTAATTAAAAACTACATGAAAATTATTGTGTATTCCTCTTTCATATTGCCATTATTGGTAACCGTTTTATAAATGCAATACATCACTCCAGTCTGTGATATATGCTCATTATACCACAGCTAAGGGGCGTTCTTCGGCCTGACGCGTAGCCTCTGGTCTTCCTGGCTGAACTTGAACCTGGCTGAAGCTCCACATAGACTTTCATTGGAAGATTTCTGGAATGTGTGGATATGAAACAACCACCTGAGCTCATGCAAGGCTTCATTAGTCACATGTGCCATAACACGCTGGCTAAATCAGCACGTTTCCCTCCACATTACCGAGCACTCAGGCTGCGTCATGCTAACATGTAGTGAACTATTGGTTTAATTGTGCCCTGCAGTCATCAGGTATCAGCCATGTTGCCCCAAAACCAGCTTTTCATTTCAATTCCGCTGATTATTCAGTCAAACTGAAAGAAGAACCCACTGAAATTTCTGGAACGTGGCCTGGTTTTTACATTCTCCTTTGTTTATTCTCACAGTTTGTGTGTGTGTGTGTGTGTGTGTTTCTCCTGAATTAACTTGTACGTCACTCAGGGAGGAGGCAGAAAATCTTCAGAAACGTTGTCAGGGAATATATGCTGCATGTGTGTGTTTGTGTGTGCGTGTGTTTTCGACCCAGAAGAATTAAGAGAGACCGACGGGGAGAAAGTGTTTGCTCTGCAATTCACATCTATAATTTGTCCTCCTCCCCTGTTTTTCCCCTCCCTCGCTCTGCCTCTCTTCTTCCTCCCTTTACCATTCGCCTCCCGTCTCATTTCCTGTTCCCGCCGTCTCTCTTTCTGCCTCCGTTCCTCTCTTTGTAGAAAGTTGCTGTACTGAAATGTGCGTTCTTGCATGTGTGTCTGTGACTAATCTTTTCATTTTTTCAGTGATGCAGTGCAGAGGTAGACTCCTGTACAAGCCACCTCAGCTCTGACTTGACTCATCAACACTACAAATGCTCTATTACAGCCAATGGTACTTGCATTTATCCAGAATATCTCCTGCAGTGGCTCTGCAGACAGTCAGAATTTCACTGTATAACTGGCATAAAACAAATGTCTCATGTCTTTGAACAAGTTCTTTTCAAACTGTGAACAGCTAACAGGAGAGTGAAATGTGATATGCCCAAGTGTTCCTCACAGGCTCAGGCGTATATGCTGCAGTAGAAGAGCAAATTCGCAATATAGAGTGGGACATCTGCATCTCTGGTCCAGTCCCAGATCATCCAGTATATAACAGGCAGGGGAGGTTAGCTGGTTTGACTGGACACCTCATTAAAGGGGAGTTCCACCTTAACAGGTACAAAGTGCCCCTGAGCCATCTGCAGCTGCTCCACTAAAGCATACTGATGATATTAGCTTCTCGTTAGCTCGTCTAGTACCACAGCTACTTTACTGCATTTGTGACCTTGAATTTTTTAATTGAAATTAAGGAAAATATTTTATTATAACCCTCCAGCATCCAAATATAGTACAGCAACAGCATCAAGATGGGCTTTAGCATGGCTTATCTCAATGGCTGGAAGCGTCATAGATTGGTTAATATGCCTACATTGCTCAAAATGTCCGTATTAATATGCTAATTATATCTGGATATCTTATCTGGATCAGGAAACTCGTGTTGATGCAGGTATAAATTTATGCGTCAGATCTTCTGACCATAGCTGGAGGTGGTGTGGGAAGAGTTTAAAGTTCATCTTACTCTGCCACTTCTTGCATTCAATCAGTCAAGCTAGCAAAAGCCAACAGACTCCTGTCAATACCATAAAACAACTTTGCTTCCCCCAACCAGGGATATGCTGTGTTTGTCGGCCAGCTCTGAAAACATGGCATATGAGGATCTGATGAAAACGTAGGCAGAGATAACATTTAAACAAGAAAACATTTTCCAGGTAACAGATTAAGATCACACGTTAACACCAGGCGTAAATGAGGTCTTCATGTACCCGAAGTCAGTGAGGGCCAGAGAGTCAGACGACCTGGATGCAGAGTTTCCTTCCAAATACAGTGGAAGTGAATGGAGCTACATTACAACAAATACAACTCCATTCACTTCCATTGTATGTGGATGGCTTGAGAGCAAAACTATATTGTTTGGGTAAACTTACAGTTTAATCTGATCAAAGTGTACATTTTCTCAACCGTCACGTTCACAAAGCCGCCGCCAAGACCTTCAGCTGTTCGGCATTAATTAGTTCCACAGATTTTCCTTTTGTGTGGTGCCTTAATCAGCCTCAGGAGACGTCATGCAAATTTATCCAAGGTGTCTAATAACACGCCGGCCTGTCACTTCATGACTTAACTGCAGTTTGCACTACGCTATAATTTAGCAGTTAGAGTACAATCCGAGATCATTGCTTGACAAGAGGGCTGAGGCTGCAGCTGGAGAACAAAAGCTGAGAAAGGGAGTGGGAGAGATTGATGGACAAGGTGGGAAGAGACAATCATTTGGATACAATAAGGACTTCTGAGGAAAAGTTAGCCTTTGTTAGTCCTTATGCAATAATTTCTTTTTGAGGTTTAGACAGCTGAGAGTGTTGGCATGGAGTCACACCACCACTGCTTTACCAACGTTTGTAGCTAAGATGTTTGCTGTAGCCTCATGTTTACTGTACAGACACGGACAGATGAGAAGATTTCCGTCACGCTAACCTTTGTGGTTACTTGGGTGCGGAAAATAAGCTTTGAGCTTTGAGTTGATTCCACCAAATTACGGGAACTTGTTACCTCTTGAGTAAGAAGTCATTGTGCCAGCTTACCAGTTTTGGTAGAAGGGGAGTTAATAATCGCTCCAGCTCTGAGAAAATCCCTTTTTCACTTTTTGATGAAGAACCTGAATATTTTAGTTTTCCTCTAAGTTGCTCTAAGGATTAACAAAATCTACTCCTCAGCACATTCATCAGGCGATTATAAACAATTTATCTCGACCACATTTTCCTCAGTTGCTTCTGCTTCGCCCTCCAAGCATGAGATGTCCACATTTATCTCTTTGTACTGAAAGATGCAGGATCCTGGAGTTGGATTCTCTTTCCTAATCTTGCTCGTGGGCGGCACGGTGGCGCAGCAGGTAGTGCGCGTGCCTCACGGCAAGAAGGTCACCGGTTCGATCTCCGGGTCAGGCCGGGCCTTTCTGTGCGAAGTTTGCATGTTCTTCCCGTGCATGCGTGGGTTCTCTCCGGGCACTCTGGCTTCCTCCCACAGACCAAAAACATGCTCATTAGGTTAATTGGTGACTCTAAATTGTCCCTAGGTGTGAATGTGAGAGTGAATGTGTGTATGTGTGTTGCCCTGCAGTCGACTGGCGACCGGCTCAGGGTGTACCCCGCCTCTCGCCCGTTGACAGCTGGGATAGGCTCCAGCCCCCCCCAACCCCGAAAGGGATAATCGGGGGTATAGAAGATGAAGAAATCTTGCTCGTAGCGTAGGTATGTCTGTGCTCTGCCACAAGTTCAGCCGACATTGTTCTCTCGTGGTCAAATGTCACAGCGTGAAATCACCCATTCAGTCAATCCACCATCGAGAGCAAGGAATGGAAAAGTTTGAGTGAATTTGGAGCAAAGTCGAACCAAAAAATGGGTCATGAGCTCTCGTGGTTTGCCAACATGACACGAGGCTGTTTTGATGAGCCGGGTTCCCTGGGTGTCACACCAAGGGCTTTGCACCAAATGCAAAGTGAATACGCAATCAGAAATGTGAGCTGTTCAGATTCAAAGTTAATCAGAAGGTGTCCCATCGACATCCCACAAAAATCAATATGCTTCTGATTTTTTTCTTTTAATCATGTGGAAGTTTGCAGACACCAGGAATCACAGAGGATCCAAACACAGGAAGCCAGCTGCGTTAAAAAAAGCTTTTTGTTGTGTTAAATTTGGGACCTGGCTTTCAGAAGGCTGAGTCAGAAGTCTATTTAAAGACTTCAGATATCATCTTTTGTGCTTTTGATTTCTTTTTTTTTTTCCTGCCTTAGATTGCAAGCGCTTTACTTTTTAAATGTGTCTGTTTCCCGAACGCTGTGTTTCTGACTTTCACAAAAATATCAGTGCATCCGTGTCTCTCTGTGCGTGTGTGTGTGTGTGTGTGTACATATTGTGTGGACATACTGGGAATCTGTTTCCACAGTCACATTGCAGGAACTTGCATCTAAACCTTTAAATTTTATGGTGAAGACCTGAGTTACAGTTAGGTTGAGGTTACAGTTTGGATGAGTCTCCAGGAAATGAATGGAAGTCAATGTGAAGTCCACTGAAGTGTTGGAAATACGACTGTGTGTGTGTGTGTGTGTGTGTGTGTGTGTGTGTGTGTTTGTGTGTGTGTGTGGGAGGCATGAATTGGGATTAACATTAATGCTTTAATTGTATAATTAGGAGGAAATAGTGGAAACAACGAGCATTAATGACAGATTTGTGTCCTATAAACATTCATGTTTTATAGAAACAGACTCCTGTGGGTTTTATAATCTGTGACAACCACTCGGCCGACTCATCACGGTGTGTGCTCTTCATCTTTTAGACCTTTAAAGAAAAAAAAATTAATGTTAAGAAAAGTTTTTATGTTCTTGTCTTTTTTGGAACAGTGACATTGAAAGAAAAAGACATAACCATATTCTTCTTCTGCTTTCATCTTCGTTTAAGTTGTTCAGGTGCATATTACAGTTTCTCTCATTTGAGCAAACTACTTCAAACAGTCTCTCTATACATTTAGATGCTTACATCTATCTATATGTTCATATGTACACAACATTAAATATATAAAAATGACTATTTACACTCAGTCAGACAACACAGCAGCTGGAGTCACCAGAAATATTACAAGATGCATCTGCTCTTATGAAGTATGACTTCCAGTTGCAGTCTTGACTGTCAAAGCGTATCATCAGATATTTCTTCTGGTCTGGGAACATAAATAAGGTCCAGTGCTGTGCTGCATGACTTGCTGTCAGTCGCAAGAGTTTGATTTAACCTCAGCAGGTCCACGTCAGGTAGGACGATGGTGAACTGAAGGAGTGAGTCCTCTTTAATCTTTGTTCATTTGTTACTAATCTACAGCCCTGTTTCCACCAGAGGTGTTCTGAGTTATCGCATTCGAAAAGCTTGATAGAAATGTCAGATTTGAAAATCTTTAATGTCACAGAAAGGTTTTTACAACTCTCTTGAGATGATTTTTTCCTTTATTGGAAAAGTTTTAATGTGGTAATCGAGAGATGGAAACAAGTTTGGCAAATAAGCTCTGACATAGCGAACATTAGTCTCATGACTGATCAGCAACCCCAAAATCTTCCCGGATATTCCCGTAACGCACAGAAACATGGCTCTAGTACCAACAACAGGGACGTGAAAACATGGCCAATACTCGCTGACATGAAAGAACACTTACAGATTTCCCAAATGAAACAAATTCCTGCAGACTCTCTATTATTATTATCTCTCCATTACTCTCTCAGGTGTTTGAGGCGGCTCGTGTTGTTTCCAGTTTTCAACATTCTTCTTCTGCTCTGTTTGTTATCATCATGCGTGATATAGCTCATACTGCCGTCTTCTGCTTAACAAGCTCAGTTTGCACTTTCTTAGTTTTTTCTTTTTTGCAACATTTCAAAGTTTCTCTTAAAATTGTCTGACAGTGGATGGAAACAACCAAACCGAACCAAAAGACAGCAGCACATCACTGCTTTTATTTTTTCTCATACCAGACAACTTCTGTCTCTTTCTGGCTTTGCCACAATTCCATTCTCAGCTGGGAGCTTCCCAGTTCAACCAGTCTTATGTAACTGGACAGCTGACGTCTTCACTGGATCAGCTGGAGCTGAAGTGCTTCGCTCAAGAAGACAACAGCAGCATCTCTTGAGGGAGGGACACACTGGATAATACTGAAGAACCTGAGTAGCTTTTTATTCTGTCGGTTTAATCAGCTATCAATGGGTCGCTCAGGTTGTGTGTGTGTGTGTGCGTGTGTGTGTGTGTGTGTGTGTGTGTGCAAAGTTTAAATCATTTGAAGTTGAACTGCTGTGATTAATTCACTCGCCCACTTGGTGAGACTGTTTCATAACCAGTTCATGTGGAGTACCAGTGATGCACACACTCACACTCACACACACACACACGCGCACAAACACACACACACTGTATATATCTTGTTATGAAACTTTGAACACCCTCTTGGCATCAGAAAATCATCCCTTTAAACCCCTCTAAATGAATTAATGAAAGAACGCCAAGTTTGTGGAGCCTGTGTGTGTGTGTGTGTGCCTGTGTGTGTGTGTGTGTGTGTGTGTGTGTGTGTGTGTGTGTGTGTGTGTGAGCAGTAGGTGGGTGAGTGCTTTTTTTGTGTTGCTTTTCTTATGAGGATCCACTAAAATAGATGAATGAAAAAAAAAATCTCCAAATAGTTTCAGGTCAAAGGTCATCATAACACTTCTGTCAAGATTCTGTCTGACTGACGGTTTCACACAGGACATGAGCAGCAGTGAGAGAATACGAGTCCACTTGTGATGGACGATGCGTCAATCTGCACAGAGCAGATCGAGAACTAGACAGGAAGTCAGACACAAGAACGGTGTAGCGAGTCTGGTAAAATTTCAAAATAAAACACCATGTGCAGACTCCTAATTGTATATCAACAATCAACAAGAAAGCTCGGCAGGCAAACTGCTCTGCTTCCAAAATCTTGGCTAACTATGGACGTAAATATGTGTTTCTTCTTCTTCTTTAGTGTTTATAGAATGCAGTCTCCATGTTATTCATCCCTACGAGATGGAGTTTATATATTTAAGTTGAAGCTCTCACTCTAAATGTTTCTGTTAAGTTGTATTAGGGAGGAATTATACAACATATAGCCACCAAAGCAAAATCAAAGAGGCATCATTAAGTACATGAAATGCTGTGCAGGGTTTAATTTCTCCTTAATGCACTGCAGCAGTCAGAGAGAAACAACTGGTTTTTGCTCCTGGATCCGCTGACAAAGCCAAATACTGAATTGAGTCTATTTCTGTCTTTCTGACTCCTGCAGAGTCTATAATACTTTGAAAGTTGTGATACTGGGAGCTGAAGACAGTCATTTTACTGCTCAGGATGTCTGGCAGTCTGCAGCTGACCTCCTTTTCAAACTTTGAGTTCAGTTTCACTCAGAATTATTGTCAAGAGATTTCTGAGGTTGGTTTGTCGATGGAGACATCAAGCAAGCGCTGACTGATCGACTTAAACCAAACCAACCACAGAAAAGAACAACCGCAATGACAAAGACAGATTACAGTCACTGCTGAGATTCACTGATCTTTTCAAGTCATGGCATGTTCATGTCAAATGGATTTCAACATGATTACCCCTTTAAGACTGTGTAATACTATTGTATTTGCTATGACAGTGTGGAAAAGCAAACGAGTGGATGCCTCACATCAAGAGTTTGTTATTTAAGGTATCTCAAGTCCAAATGTAATGAATGTACAGTAATGTTATTCTGTCAGTGCGTGTCTTCCACACAACTAACTCTGCATTCACATCACCTCGAGTCGTCTGGTGACATAAACATTTAAAAGTTATTAACATGGAATCTTTCTCATCTCATCCATCCTTACTTGGATGTGACATTGGGGAAAAATTGACTTCTAAATAGTTATAAAGAAGCCAACGTCGGGGACAAAGTCACAGATGGTGTGTGTCCAACCGTCCACTTCTCCCTGTGAGGGCCTGGGACTATAAAACAATGCTGCTTTTACCTTTGCTGCTGAGAGTGTGCAGCCATTATTCGCACAACCATAAGATGTTTCGCGACAGAGAAACATGAACATGGGTCAGGTCCACATTCTGCCTGCCTGGTTCTCCACCTGCAGACACACCCATCCCCACCACCCTCAGCTAGCTTTAGATTCTGCAAATACAACAACATCGCACCCCAAATGAAAGCTACTACCTCGCGTCAATATGAAATTCCAATTCAGGAAATATTTTAGCTCGATGTCCGTAAAGCAACGCTGAAAACCCAGCGATGATAACAGCCTCTAAAGCGTGACTCTTTCGGAAGCAGCTGGCTCAAGAAACTCAGAGCCCTCAGTAATCTTCATGGGGTGACTTTTAATCTCCCGCCAGCAATGAATTTTGTCGGGTGTCACACTTTTCAAAGAGTGAAAACTGCACTGCAGGATCACAGCGCCTGTATGGATCGTCTCGGGTCAGTGATTAAAAAGCATGTCCTGAGTTTTCATTATAGCTACCTGGGGTTCACACCCTCAGCTCTGCAGCGTGTGTGTGTGTGTGTGTGTGTGTGTGTGTGTGTGTGTGTGTGTGTGTGTGTGTGTGTGTGTGTGAGTGACACACTTTTGTGTGTGACTATGTGTCTTGGCTAAGCAGAAGTGTCCACAGTGTGTTGTCCCACCTACCTGTTTAAACAGTGGGTGTGTGTGTGCGTGTGTGTGAGTGTTTGTGTGTGTGTGTGTGTGTGTGTGTGTGTGTGTGTGAGAGAGAGAGAGAGAGAGAGAGAGAGAGAAAGAGAGAGAGAGAGAGCAAGAGACAGACATCCCCTCCAGAGGAGATGATGAGCTTATTATGGAAAGACACGAAACAGAGATTAAAGAGCAGATGAGAAGAGGCAGAGGGATGGAGGGATGGGAGAGAGAAAGGAGAGAGAAGATGTAGAGAGAGTAGGAGAGGGATGTTGAAAGAGAGACCAAGAGGGTCAAATAAGATGGAGAGGTGAAGACAGAAGGGAAGGATGGATTGTGTTATGGTCAAGGGAAAAGGTGGAGGAGGAGTGGGATGGATATGAGGAGGACAGTAATGAGAAGAAGGAAGGACAGTAGAAAGGTGATATAAAAAGAGAGGAAAGATAAAATAAGAGATGAAGGTCGGATGGAGGAGTAAACATAAGGAGGAAGGAAGAGGAGAAAGAAAAAAGGAAGGAGTGAAGGAAAGCACGAGGGAGGGAGACGTGGATTGATTGAAGAAGTTAGCTGTGGTTGCGGATGTGGAAAGAGACAAACTGTGTGTGTTTGTGTGCTGACAGAATGAAAAAGTGTGTGTGTGTGTGTGTGTGAGAGAGAGAGAGAGAGAGAGATAATGAAGCATAGAACTGCAGACAAAAAAAAAAAAAGCAGCAGCACGCTGTCTTTTTTAAAAAATGTTTTATTTTTCCTCCCCTCTTCTTCTGTCGAAGTACCGGCTGAGACTTTTGAAGGTTTGATGTGGGAGGTGACGAGGGGGGATGCATAGAGAGAGAGAGAGAGAGGGACGGAGAGAGAGAGAGAGAGAGAGAGAGAGGGAGGGAGAGAGAGAGAGAGAGAGGAGGGGAGAAGTAAACGTGCTGCCTCTCCCTCTCCTCCCTTTTCCCTCAGTATCTCACTTCTGCCGTCGCTTCGTTCACCGGATTTTTCGTGAGCTGAAGAAGAGGAGGAAGGAAAGGAGGAAAGAGGGAAAAAAGAGGAGAAGAGCAGGAGAGACGGAGGATGGCTGAGGTGTCTGAAAGCAATTAAGTGCTGCATCATAAACGGGGGAAGACTGGTGAAGTGAGGAAGTCAGGAAGAAGACCAGACCAAGGAGAGGAAGAAGAGAGAAGGGGGAGGAGGAAGAGGTGGGATTTTGGGAAACCGAGGGAGCCCCTGTGCTGGGAGGACGAGGGAGGAGACAAGTGAGTGTAGAGTGGCCAAAGTTGTCAGAATTTCCAAAAAGACGCAGTTAGAAAAGAAGAGGAAGACGAAGAAGAGGCAAAAGTGCGAGAAAGGAGGATAAAGAAAAGGTGGTTTTCCAAATCCGTGATCCTTGGTCAGCCATCCGCCATCCAGGATGGACAAAGTGGAGCGAGTGATGAAGATGGTGAAGAGGATGTCACCGAGGAAGAAGAGGAGGGAAGGAGGAGGAGGAAGAGGGGGAGGACCAGGAGATCTGGAGAGCCCGGACACCTTGTGTGACGAACTCTGCCGTTTCAGCCTCTGCATCAGTGGTGAGAGGTCGCGCATCCACCTGTGTGTGTGTGTGTGTGTGTGTGTGTGTGTGTGTGTGTGTGTGTGTGCGTGCGTGTGTGTGCATTTCAGAAACTCTTTATCTTCATGTGCTTTTGATCTTTGAGCTGCTTTGCTTGGATGCAACATTGTTATTTGGCTTTGCAGACGACAGTGTGTTAGAGGGAGAGGGAGCTTTCAAAGGGGTGGGGGCTGTTTTGGGATAAATAAGGAATAAGAAGATGCACTTTGAGTGTGAGCACACAGGGTTGGCTTAAAACCAGGTGTGTATTTTCCTCTGACCTCCCTAATACAGATAATGACTCTTCAGAAAGACAGCATTGGTCGGGTTAACGTGGCACACGTGAGTGGCGTGGCATCATTACACCACCGCTAACCCCCACCTTGGCCGAGCAGTTCTAGTTGTCTTAACTTAAATCAGACCTTAACTGTGCAGGTGGAAGAGAAGAACACGCTCATGTGAGTCGTTAGAGATTTGTTGGTCATTATCTGTATGATCTCATTGCGTGTGCAGGACTGGAAACCTGTCCCAGCTCCCAGTGGAGAAACACCATGGACAGGTCACAGCTCTGACACACACAGCGACACTCACACTCACACCTTCAGGCAGTTTACATAAGCTGCATGTCTTTGGACAGTCAGATACTTAAATCAACATATCTGAAACAGGAACCATCCCTCCTCACCTGTTGTGGTTTGGAGTGGTGCTTCGGCAGCGTTAGTGCTTTCAAACACTGCTTTTAATACTTATGGTACCTCCAGTAATGGTCCAGATACACCGCATCCACAGGTGGATGTCGAGTTGAGGGTTCCTATTCACTGTCTAGAAGGCAACAGATGTGGCTGTGTGGTGCATGACGGTACAGCGAGTTGACGGACCAGTCGCCCGATCTGGATTTACATTACCAGGTTTGGTGCTTTCAGATGGAGATGATGTCTGTTCCGTAAGCTGGCTGGTCCGGCTGCACTGTATCTCCATCAAATTACATTCAAATGCAAGAACTTCGCATCAGCAGTGACTTTTTTTTGGCAAAACAAAGGCCTAATGCTGCCCAGATTGGGTTTTCTGTTCAATTGTTTGTGCTGCAGCATCCCCCACGTTTCAGAAGTCTTGTATATAAATGTAATACATCGGAGACTGGAACAAAGTGGCACTACTGTCAAGTCATTTCTCCTGCAGCAACAGAAAAGTTTGGCTGCGACACTGTTTTGTTGTCTGTCTGCCAGTGTTTGCTGCATTGCTGTTCAGCTGGCTTAATTAGTTAGCGCTAGCATTTAATTAGCTCTGAGCTGGTTAGTACTGTTGCTGCAGTTTGTTAGGTAGCTCATGTTCTTCAAAGACTTTGGAAAGTGTTTCACAGAGAGTTGAGATTTTTTGCGAGGTTTATTTTTTAGCTCGCTTTGATCGCACACAAACAGCTCAGCGAGGAGAGCGAGAGGGTGAGTGTGGTAGAGAGCATACAGAGGGAGGGAGTATACAGTAGTAAATGTACATGGGTGAGCGAGGGAGGTGTGAGCGTGCCTGTTTCCCTCTCCTCCTCCCTTATATCCCTTCATCAAACAATCTTTCTAATCACTCAGCACAAACTGCAGCAGCCAGACTTCAAACAGCATCAAACAACCATCAGAGAGCCGAACATTACACCGCAGGCGGGGAAAGGTCACTTTGTAAACAAGAGGGAACGCAGCCATATCAAGGCAAAAATCCCAATATCCCCCTCGCTCCAGCACAATGGATGATGTTGTTCTCCTCACATGACATCTGCTGTTTACTGGACGCTTTCATCTAGCGCATCTTTCAGCAACAGATCATAAATGTTTAGTATGCCTGGTAGAAATCCAGAACGGCTAGGACAATACATTCCAAAAGCAACATGCAGTATTGATCTCTGCCTCTCATCGTGAAGCTGGGTATCAAACCAATCGTCTTACCTCTGATTGGCTGGAGGTGATTATAGCTGCGCTCCTGGAAAATGGAGCCCCCTTTAAGAAGCAGCTAGCTGGTTTTTTAACTGCTCTGTACAAGTTTTAACCGATTCCTAACTGGCTCCACTGTGGTTGCTTTCAGAGTATTTACTTTTCTTTGATCTGCACTCTGCTTGTGTGATCGTTATTTCCAAAAAACTCCGCAGCTGCTTACCACTGTTGACGCTGCCAGGAAGTGAGCTTGGCAACCATTTTGACGTACGAGAAAATCAAAAAATGTCAATCTGGACTACGAGCCAGGCCGGTTCTGCAGTAGTTTGGCTGCAAAGTGAAAAACAAGCGCCGCTCTTCCTTTTCGCCTGTCATAAAAGATGTCAGCACTCATTAACTTGGCCATGAAGGTTATATTCTGCCCATACATGAGTGAGGAGTTTTATCACTATCATTTTCTGCACAATACGTCGTGCCACAGAAACTGTAGTCCTCTTATGGGAGCGCATATTGCATTTCAACTGCCCATAACACAGTTGGACTGGAACCAATCTCCCACCATCTTACAGGTAGAGCATGCTTTTTCCATCTGCTCCCGCTTTTGGAAAATACATTTATATACCTCTTTTTTTTCAGTGAACAGTTCCTGGATTGGAATACTGCAGGTGTGGAAACCTCGTTGTTAGTTGTGGTTTCATTGGACAGTTGTGGCCTCCCAGGGTGGGCTGTTGTTTTAGAGGCATGAAAATATAAGCTTGTAATACATGGAACGTTGGCACAAGGCCTTGGCCAATCTGTGGTGTAAATCTGTCAGCCCTCCCAAATCCTATCAATGAAAGACGTTCATCTTTGACGGTGCAATTCGATCTTCCTCGTTAACTGCAGGTCCTGGCACTCTTCCTGCACAACTCAATGCAGTGACTGACAAATGGTAATAGATGTAGACTACTGTGATGTGAGAGGAGAAAACCATGGAGCACTTTGCCTATTGTCTCTGAGCAATGGAGGTGAGTGTGTAGGCTGTGTGTTGAATGCATATTCGGTGAGGATTAAAGAAAGGAATAGCTAAAACGGGAAAATGATTGAATGCTGGAAAAAAAAGAGGACCTGGCTGGACTATTGTACGTATCTCAAAGCATGATTTCCTCTTGCCAAAATGGCTCTGTGCCACAAATGAATGGCAGTAAAACTACAGCGCCCTGTGCTAAATTTGAATGAGCATGATGGATGTGCCCTGCAGCAAGCATTCAAATATACCTCAGGTGAGCTGCTTGAAAGCCAGCGTAAGGCACAGGTAGAAAGGATGCATGATGTTAACCAACTTCAAACAACAGTTCCTTTACTTAATCAAACGTACAACAGATGATGACACTGAGAAGGATCAGGTGTGTGTCTGTGAGAGACTCTGAAAGTACCGTATAAGCCATCCTCCATTGTCAGTCCTTTCAGACTTGCTTTGTGCATGTGTGTTCTGGAGCCTAAATATACGCCAAAGCTGCTGAGCCTCTGCATTATTTCTGTGAGAGCCAATTTTCATCTCAAATCTGCATCTTATAATTGTGCCTCACGCACGAAATGATCAGTTCCACAGCGAAACTCCAGCTGAAACTCTGCAGCAGCTGACAGATAATGCAAACTAGATGCGTGATCGAGGCGGGAAATTAGCATCAGCCGGCAGCCAAACCCTGATCCAGCAGTCAGACCTTCACCTTTACTGGAGCTGTAGATAAACAAGCCCCACGGTACGTGTCAGAGCTCAGGCATGTTCATTGTGCCACTCCATGACCTTTTCATTTAACCTCCAAGACATCCTGCAGCATATCAGAAACAACAGAGATCAAACAGAGTCGAAGCTCCCGTTGGCTAAAGTTGATTTTGCTCTGCTTCAATCACAGACAGCAGCAGAATACATTGTCCCCTCAGGACAGCATAGACAAACCTTTCCTTGGCCTTGATTTTAGACGTGGACCATTGAATGAAAATCTCATCTTTTCAGTTCTGTGCTTACCACATTTAACTTTAAGGAAGCAGTTTTTGTGCTTGAACCAAACTTAAAACAAACATACGTCTATGCTAGTCAACCAACTGTTTGTGTCTGTACACTCCATCTCTGAACTGAACAAGGACTGTGGCTGATGTATTATTAAGAAGGTTAAAAACAGTTTCAGCATTTTACACCCTTTTCCAGTTTGCTCTCTCTACATCATCTGCTTGTGGTTGGGAAAAGGGTTTTTGTATTAGGAGCAGAAATAAGCATTTTTGAAAATAATGTTTAAATTATAAAGGCTAGGCTGGTATAAATATCTCTCAAAAACAGGAGGAGGCAGCAAATAGACAAAAGCCTACAAATATTTGGCACTAGCTGGTATGTTTTCCTGCTCTAACAGCCACGTTGGCAGCAGACGAGTCTCATTTGAGAGTCCATTTTCATTCTAACCATCTTATCATTTGTTAAGAGTACTGAATCTGGCAGGTGAGTTTGGCGATGGGTTTGCTGTCGCTGCTGCCGCGGAGTCAGAATTAGTTCCCTGGCTTGTTTACAACAACTGAAGTGGGTGGAAGACCCGTTGACTGGAAAAATGAGTGGATGCACATCAAAAGGTCCGCAGATGGAGAGAAATTTTACATCAGCCTGTTGAAAGCTGCTCACAAAGGCTGAAGAGGCTGAACCGCATCCACAACTAGCTAAATGGCTACATCAGCATCAAAAGCGCCACAGAGAGGGGAGATAATTGAATATGTCAGAAGAGAAAAAAAAAACCAGATCACAGAGAAAAGAAGACAGCAAACAGGGCAGGTAATGAAATGTGACATTAGAAACCTGCTTCAAGTGAGTAAATAACACCATGCTGATAGCCACTACAGCACACTGCCTGAGGTAAACACAAACATCTCTACATACGTCTGTGTTCTTGGTCTGTATGACCAGTAACTTCGTAGCTTTAGTGCTCTGAAGCAAACGTTGCTCAGTCAGTTTGCTGCCTCTTCGGCTTTTCTTAGCTTGTTCTACTGTAACACTCTTTTAGCGCCATAACTGGAACTTGTGATCACTGGCAGCTGCACACAGGCCAGCTCTTCTTTCTGAAACACATGTTAAATTCTGGATTAGTTACACCTTAATTATGAGGTGCTCAAAAGGCAAGTTTCACCTGCATGGCGTGTCTTCACGGGAGGCGTTCAGGCATCCTTCTCACGCTCAGTTGCACTCAGTTAAACTCCCCTTTTAGACAAAACAGCTGTTTAGTCATTTTATGTCACTTTTCTTAAATTCACCTAAAAGCATCAAGCTTCAAGTCTATTTTCCTCTTTGAGGGCTGCACCCTAAAGTCGATGATTCAAGTCATCAGTCGAGAAGCCCCCCCCCAATGCAGCAGCATGGCAGGCTGTAGACAAACCATGTCTCAAAGAGACCAAATTACAAAACTAACCCTAATGGAAATAGACGAGGGTGATGGAGACTGGGCAGTGTGGTCTGTACTCTGCAGGTGTGCTGAACTGACACTAACTGAGCAGCGAACGATGGATTTCTATCAGGTCTATTAATAAGGTTTATCAGTCATCAGTATGCGGCACGGTGATGCAGCAGGTAGTGCGCGTGCCTCACAGCAAGAAGGTCACCGGTTCGATCCCCGGGTCGGGCGGTCTGTGCGAAGTTTGCATGTTCTTCCCGTGCATGCGTGGGTTCTCTCCGGGCACTCCGGCTTCCTCCCACAGACCAAAAACATGCTCATTAGGTTAATTGGTGACTCTAAATTGTCCCTAGGTGTAAAGTGTGTGAGTGAATGGTTGTTTGTCTGTGTGTGTTGCCCTGCAGTCAGGTGGCGACCGGCTCAGGGTGTACCCTGCCTCTCGCCCGTTTACAGCTGGGATACATCTTCATCCCCAATTATCCCCCCAAAGGGATAATGAAGCCCAATTATCCCCCGAAAGGGATAATTGGGGATGAAGATGAATGAGTCATCAGTAATAATGTATATAGAAACAAAATATCCACAGATAAGTTGAGCCATTGAACCATATAACCTGTGTGAGCAAGTTAATGAAAATTCGTAATTTCAGTATTTAATTGTCTAATTAATTTCAAGAAATTTGTTACATTTACAGCCAAAAGTAATGGATTTACAGTAGCATTACTCCGAACACTACACATGCCAAGTATCATATACTGAAAAATGACTTGACTTCTTAAAGACAGTCATTGAAATAATCCAAGCGTTTGTTCATCAGAAAATGTATCTAATTAATCCAGGCACTTAAATCTACAACTAACTTTAATCCCAGTCCCAGGAATCCCAGAATTAAGAGTTCAGGGGTCAATATTTGGTTCTAAATCCACTAAAGTGAACAGGATCAAAGGTCAGGAAGGAAAAGTTGTGCAGACATTCACACTGGAACGTTCCTATCAGCCCGTTTCCTCTCAGGTTTTTACAGAACATACTTGTATTGAAAGTTGCTGGAAAACTTTGGAAGTTTGACAAAAGTTTACTTTCAGTGCTTTTGAATATCAAAGTTTTCACTGATTTCAATGCCGGAGGAAGAAAGTTTGACACCTGATTTCTAAAAACCTGCAGCTGAGAGGAAAGAAAACATTCATGTTTCTTCCTTTCAGTGAGAATCAGCGCTGTGACACTGATTCCGCTCTTTGTTCAAGTTTTGACTTTTTCATAATGCATGAGTGTCTTTTCACTGCCTGAATACATACATACAAAAAGAACATGATACACACACATACTGGCACGAGGTGCAGCTGGTGCACAAACACAAAGGGGGAGAAAGTGGAAATAATGAAGTGATGAAGTCTTTCAAAACAGGAGAAACTTCAGGAGAAACAGATCAACATGTAGAAGCTCTGATGCTCTCTAATGCGATGTTTGTAATGTTTGACCACTGAAAGGAGAGCAACACCAGATCTGAGGAATGAAGTCAAAGCTCAGCTGTAGTTAAGCAGTCTGTGACCTTTGACCCTCACTGGTGATTGTAATCAATAAGAGGTTACAACTAGAGCCTCTGAGAGTCGCATTTCTTACTCAGGAAATGAGGAACATGTACACTGATATTCACATGTTCACACATTTCCTCTGAGCAGGAATTAATGAGATTGAATTTTAGTCTGTCAGTTTCAAAGACACGAGTTTCCTTTCAGACATTTTGCTTTAATTGTGCAGCATCACATCTTCACTGTCTCCCGTGCTTAAGAGGAGACATGCATGGCTGTGGCTGGGATGCTGCATGTTTAGTCTTGCACATGTTTTACTGTATTTACTTTTAAGGGCTATTTTCCTGCAGCTGGAGTGACCCAGTTTCGCCTTGGGGATCAACAAAGCTCCTCATATCTTCTTCCTTATCTTACGGGCTGCATCTGTAACTAGACTGATCGTAGCGCTCTCATGTTTTCTTGTGAATGAGAAAATAGCAGTTTGTACTTCATTACATGAGGACTCATAATGTGCGATGACGGTGGCTGTAAAGGTACGGACAACTTGATCACATCTGTGTGTCGATTAATGTTTTATTATTGATTGATTGTGTTTTGCACCTATTTTGATTCATCCCAGGAATGTTGTGGATATTTTTAGTTATTCAAATATATTGAAACAAGTGGGGAACACTCGTGAGGCGCCGGGGCACTTTGGAGAGAGGCGGAGATGATTGGGGAGTTGAAAGCAGGACACAGGCAGAGTGAAGTCAAGTTAGCCACAAACAGGCATTTATTGATAATTCTCTTTTCCTTTCAAGTTTCTTTTCTTTCATGTTCAGTTCACAGGAAATTAGTTTGCGTGTGCTGTAACAGCAAAAGAACCAAAAATCGCCATCAGAAATAATAGACATCACTTAACTACCATGGCAGCATTAACATAAAATCATTTACCAAGAATAATTGCAAATTAAATATTTAAATATTTACATTTTAACTACTTCCGGTTGCTGGCATAGTGCAACACAAACAATACTCGCGGTAGTGCCGCGCACGCAGATGTCGGAGATAAAGCCCGTCATCGAAAGCAGGAGGCCTGTTTTCGCAGGCCAGGAGATAGCAGAAGTGTTGGGATATCTGGCAAGCCATCCGGATGCAAACGGTAGCACATTGCACCCAGGTATGTTATACGCGTTTCTAATCAGCTGATCGTCATCAGGTGTGTGCATTACGCTGCGCGAGTGGTGGCGTAGTAGCGTGAGTGCGTTTATGGCAGGGAATGTGAAAGCAGCGCGGTGGCGTGTGCTGATTATCCAGCTTCTGCTTCTTCTAAGTCCACGTTCTTCGTGATGAAGCCAGAAACACCTTCCACAAGGTGTCCTCTGGTTGCCTAACTTAAACCAACCCACCTGAGCGCATCGCACCTGCCCTCACCTGAACTGTAACTGAAACCAAGCTTATGTGACAATCTGCCCCAATGAAAAAATATTAGACTGAGATTTTAGGAGGATGTACTAGTACACTTTGTGCTATTTTTGTCACTGTCAAGTACACGCAAGTGTACTCAAGTAGTCCTTGATTACCACTTGAGTAGTATAGTGTAAATAGTTGCTAAATTGGCACAACTTTTTGAAAACTTGAAGTGTACTGAAGTACACGGTGAAAATCAGCATTCATGAGCATTCCAAACATACTTGCAGTACAATTGTATTATATCACCAGTGTGTTGGAAATATACTTAAAATACTCCAAATAAGATGAAATTAAAGTACACTTTAATTAAGTTGGCTAATAAGTGAAAATAAGTATACTCTTCATAAGTACACTCACTTACTATTAAAAATACATTTAATTTAGTACACTTTTTAAAAGTGCATTGAAGTACAATGTCCACTTACAATAAAGTACACTTTTTCTAAGTACTTTGAGTAGTAAGTACTTTACATAGAACTAAATGACATCTATATAGAAGTACACTTTTTATTTTACTTTTAACTATATGTGAAACACACTTTAAGCTTTCTTAAAGCTTGCTGACTTTTCTGTACTTAAATCATATTTTTAACACACTAAGGTAAACCACTGTTTGACCTGAGCACCTGAACAGTGTGCAGAACATCCACCAACACAGTGCAGCTGGAACGTACAAACGGTTCCCATTTTGGTGAAAGTATAAAAATGTGTACAAACATAACAAGTCCTAATATCACACTGCAGTGCTTGGTATACATAAACACACCTCCAGCTGCTGCACACAGGTGTATGCACAGAACAATAGGTTTTCCTCCTGGCAGTGGAGTGAGCTCCACAGGTGCCACTGCGGGTCGAGCACACAGCAGACACTGTACTGATACAAAGCCATTGATTTCCACTAAACGCAAATGTTCCTTCATTAAAACAAGGCAGCAGTGACGAGCTGTTAGATATGCTGCTGCTGCTGTTGAGCAAACTAACATTGTCTAAACTAAGTGTGGCGATGATCATTCCTCAGACTGTAGAGAAAATGAGGAAATGAATCCCGTTTGTTACAACGCCTGACATCTGCTACGGATGCAAAAAAAAGAAAAAAAAAAGTCAAATCCTGAAGCAAATTCTGAGTCATGTGCATTTATAAAAGGTTCACTCTCTTCCTCAAATAGCAAGGTCATCACTTATGTTAATCCGGTGTTTGTTGTTTGACTAAACCCTTTAGTGTCTCTTGATCTCCTGGTGCATTGTGGGTGTCTTTCACTCTGGAATCCGTGACATCCACAGCAGGTTTCTACAGTTCAAACACACTGACAGCAGCGATACATCATGTCTTGTGGATATGATGATAAATGTCTCGGTGGCTTTAAAAAAGGAAAATCCTCCTGATGCTCAACCCTGAATATCAGATGTTATGGCTGCTGTATCTGTCTGTGTGCACTCATGAGACACATTTAGCGGCTAAATTTAGGTGTTAAATCCTCCTTTTCTTTTGCTCTCTCATCTCCACCCCCTCTCCTCTTTTTATCTCATTCCTTTGGTCTTTCTCTCTTTCTCTCTCTCTTTCTCTCCCCCTCTCTGGGTGATACTACAGTCATGTGTGGGTGGATGCTTCATTCCTTCTTCTGCCTTCCTCCTGCACTAGAACCTTCTAACCTGCTATCACTGACTGCAGCTCCACATGTCATTTATCCTGCTGCTACTGTTGCTGCTGCTGCTGCTTTGTTTGGTCTTAATTTCCTTTTTGATGTGTGTGAAGCACATTTGCAATGCAAAGTGTTGATTGCTAGTCAGGATTGATTGATGAAGCACTTATGGAAAACAAATTGAAAACACAGCATACAGTGTACCAGTATAACAGCAGTAACATGCACTTAGAAATTATAGATTTTTTCCTGTTTTATTGTATGTTTGTGTATAATGATTTAATGATGTATTTAGTTATTAGCTCTCTAGCGGTTTCTACTGAGCTGACATTGTTTCATACTGAAGTTTATCACATTTGTCATTTAGCAAATATGGACCGACATATTGTTATACACGTTCTGTTGGTGTTTTCTGCTCATTTGAGATGGCATATTAGTGTCTGATCAGTTTAGTGCTGACCAAGCTAGCCATTATACTAGCTGCTAATATGTTGCTAATATGGGATATTAGCTGTTTGAAGCTAACATGTTGCTAATAAGTCATATTAGCTGTCTGAAGCTAATATATTGCTAATAAGTCATATTAGCTGTCTGAAGCTAATATATTGCTAATAAGTCATATTAGCTGTCTGAAGCTAACATGTTGCTAATAAGTCATATTAGCTGCCTGAAACTAATATGTTGCTAATAAGTCATATTAGCATTTTGAAGTTAACATGTTGCTAATAAGTCATAGCTGTCTGAAGCTAATATGTTGCTAATAAGTCATATTAGCTGTTTGAAACTAACATGTTGCTAATAAGTCATATTAGCTGTCCGAAGCTAATATGTTGCTAATACAGCATTCTCAACCACGTGAGGTACACTGTTGGGTTGCATGTGTAATATGTTTAAGATGTTATTGTTTTTGTGGACTATTTTAATGTTTACTAATGTGATTGCTGTGTTGTACTTTCTGTGGTGACTTAATGTTTTTCATAAAGACGATACTACTACTACTATTACTACAACTAATGCTAAAAATAATTATATATTTACTTGCCGCTTGCTAAGAATATTATGTAATTAATGTATTTGTTTTTTTAAAAACAAAAAAAAAAGATGTGGCAATCGGGGCAAGCAAGATGTCCTTGTCAGTGGTGGTCAGTACTTTGTGTTTTCTGCGTTAACCTGTAGGTCCATGTTCAGTTCTTTGTACAACCCCCCATGTGAATCATGACTGTTATCTGTGAGGGGCAAAGGCAGGAGTACTGTGACGTCGTTATCAGCAGAGCAAACCTTCTCTAGTGCAGGTTGGGTAAACAAGGCGCGTGGCTGCCACAGGAGAAGGCTGTTTGCGTTGTATTAACCAGGACTGAGATCTTTCCTGAACCTCAACCAAGACGCATTTGTGTTTGAACTAGAAGCACACCTGAACTGCAGTGGTGGCAGATCAGGAACTGGTTGTGTATATGGGTTTTGGAAGGCGTCAGGATCAGAAAATGCTTACATTGTGTCAGAAGAGAGTACATGCATCACCATGGATGAGTTGTTACCCTTGGAGGGTCTGCCATGGCTGACCCTTCACCCCAGAGAGATTTTAGTTTCTAAAAATCAAGTCTGAATCTCCTCACCAGGTTCAATCACTCCATTTGAGAAATGTGTCTCGTGTCCCGCTAACAGCTCTGCACCCTCCCAGTATCAGCGCACATCAGGTTAAAAACTCATCTGTGCAAGTCTCCCCACTGATTCGCATATCCCCATCTCCTCCGCTCACTGTGAATGATTTGACAAAATTTCATCTACCTCTCTGCTTTACTTCTTTTCTCTGCATTTTGCGCCACATCTCATTTCGGTGAATGTGGAAAGTGAAGCTCATTTCAGTTTCGTACTCCATTTAAGTCACAAGTCATACCCCGAGAAGATCAGAAAGATGCCTGAAATGTGACTACGCTGTGCTGTTTGCAGTGTGAAATCCTCTCTGAAGACAGTCCATTCTAGCTTCCTGACCTGTCTAGCGATTATTACAGCCGTTTGCTTCAGCTTGTGTCATATTAGTTATCCTGCTCTACATAAATCAGTATTATTACCCACCAAGCTCTTGACCCTGCAGCAACCCTTAGCACATTCACCCAGAGAGAGTTGTGTCTTCTGCACCTCTGCAGAACTTCTCTACTTTCGATTAAAGGAGCTCATTTCAGATGAGCAGTATCTGGAGGAGTTTCGCAGCCTTTGGAGAAGAGTGTCTCAGTCATGATCCTCAGGAAAATCTAAGTCAACAGCAGTAAAACAACCCCAAAGGACAAGGGTTTAGTGTGAGCGCAAAGACAAATGCTGACATCAATACAGCCATCCTCACTGCAGGACATTTCTGAAGGGACACTTTGAGATACCATGAGGTGAAATACCTCCTCAGCACGGGGCTGAGGTGGGAAATTGCTGCAGAGTGCATCCATCATGAGTCCGTTCGTCAGAGTCCATCAAGCTTATCCAGACTGATGTGTTTGTGACACAAATGTCTAATCTCACAGGAAAGCAGTTTGCCAACTCTGTCTTAAAAACAGCTTTTGAGTCTGTGTGGCTTTTGTTGACAGAGAGTCGTGCAGCAAAGATGGAGGTTGCTGGGTGAAAAATTTCAACACGGTTTTTTGAGCCAAAAGTTGTAACAGGGCATTTCTAAACTGAAATGCTGTCAGAAATGAATAATTTACGAGCATTGACTGTGAAATGAATGATTCACTGTGTCAGTCAGCCACCGCAGAGCAGGTGGGAACAAAGCGTCTTGGCAGCACTGACCTTTGAGGAAACAGATTGACTCAGACTGAGAGATGGAGAAAGAGCGCAAATAGTCACTGCTTCATCAAGCTTCCAGCACCACCCATTTCACACGGATGCTAATGATTGTCGCACGTGTCTCTACTCTCTTGTAATGGATCCCTTAAGACAAGCTCATGCATATAGCTCTGTATATCAACAGCCAATCCAAACAGAACAATGACTCTGGATCATTCTGCGAATCCTGAGTTGTTTCAAATTATTTCTTTAATTTAATTGTGTTGCCACGATGTTTCAGCATGCATTCTTTCCATGCATAGTACTGCACAAGATAGAAAAATGGCACAGAAATGAGAAGGAAATTGTAAATATGTAACATTATAATACCATTAATATTGATTTAATCAGGTAAATATGCTATCAAGTAAGAACCTAATCTGAAAGTACCTCTGCTATTTTATTTAGTTTTTACTTACCTCCACTGTGGCTGGACTGGAAATGTCTCAGCGTGATGTTATCCAATCAACAAATCAACTTTACCTCTGCAGAATGTTGTTGGTTTCTCCTTTGATTAAACCCCTTCCATAAACTCTTAGCTGTCTGGTGGAACGGCCACTCATCTGGATGGGCTCTTGATGGGGCTGATGCACACTGTGGAGGCTGAGCGGTGATTGCGGGCAGCTCGCAGGGAGAAAGAGCAGCTATCTGCTTATAACAAGTACAGCCAACTCAGCACGCTCTGACAACAAAATTGGCAATTTGCTTCCACTCTGAAACGTCTGGGTCAAGAGGTCGATTGGCTGGCAGACACCCATGATAGAATCAAGATCACCACGCCATGCGCCACTGCCCAGTGACTCCTGCAGGCATGAGAATTAACTACCAGGCCACATTTGATCAATACCTGGAAGCATCATATTTAGGCAGTAGATGTGATGCCTGTAATTCACTGTTTTAATAACACCTTCAGGGTGCTTTTAAAAGCATGTTTCATGAGAGGACACATTATTTGTTGTGCACAGTTTGGGAGATCTGCCACTGCTTTCCTTAATAGAGTCTGACCTCTCTCATTTGATCTGTCAGCAAAATTGGCAATTTGCTTCTCGTCTGAAACATCTGACCGGAGAGGTCGATTCATTTCACCTCCTGCGCAGGAGCTGCTGGAGCTGCGCCATGCGCGATTACATGCAGTGGCTGAGAGGGGAAGCGCTGCTGTGGATTAGACCTGGAGGAAATAGAGATGTCTTGACGGTTACTCAATGCGATGCCTGTTGCAGAAGTTGGTTCTGCAACAATACCTTTATTGATTGATGGTGCTCTCCAGAAAAACTCATAGGAGAGTCCCATGAATGCTCATGTGGTTGCAAGTTATGATTTGGGTGTCGATGATCAGATGAAGTTGGGCCAAGTTCCAGTCTGGGCCAGTGGGAGACGTTAGACATTGTGTCTAATGTCTAATGTAATATCATAACTCAGCTGGTCCAGGTTTCAGTGCATCGTCACAGCTTCAGTTCAGCCTCCTGGTCTCTCTGCAGGGTTTGCAGGACTTGGTGCAGATGTGTGGGAGGTTAGGCTTTTCTAAATCAATTCAGAGCCTGATCAAATTGATTTAATCAGCTTAAACTTTTAGAAATCACCTCCTGCTGACAGAACTCTGTTACACTGTGTTCCTTTTCCCCTCAAGTTCTTTGGTAGTCCTGTCCTACCCTCACCTCAGTCTGTCTGGCTCTTCCTCCTCCTCCTGTCAGTCATGTTGACGAGCTGTCCACTCCGAGTTTGAGCTACCTGGCACCCAGAAATAGACAGTTTAGACATGACCATGCAGAGTCAGGGGCTGATGCTGGACCACGTTTATCTTTATTTATCATCTTTGTGTCAAAGTAGTGATATGTTTTTGTTATTCTTCTGCACACAATCAAGCATTTACAGCAGATTCTTGACATGTAAGCCTGAAACAGCAGGTGGAAAACAGCTGTAGCTGCAGCACTGTAATGACAAGAAGACTAGAGAAATATGAATGTTTTCACAGTCACTCTGACAGGAAGCGAAAGAGCATGAGACAGTGATGAAGAGGACGAAAGAGACAGGTAGAGACAGTCTTCTGTTGTCCTGCTTAACCCTCCTGTTCATTCTCTATCTCCCTCTTACAGATGTACATTAATGCCGCACGCAGGTTTGAGAGCAGAAATCAGCATAGACTCACCTAGAGGCATGAAAAAGTCACACCCAAAAACACACACACACACAGCCACACACACACACGCGGCGTAATGTTGAAACAGAGAGTGCATAAAGACTGAGGCAGAGATCAGCAGGAGAGCAGAGGAGGAGGGAGGCGCTCCATCTGAAACGTCTACTCTCTGCTCAAACCTTGATCTACCGGGGGGGAGGAACAGCGTCAAAGAGCGTTCTGCCATCGGTGAGCAGAGGAAAATAAAATAAGAAAAAAACCTCCCGCTCTCTTTCTCGCCGTCTCCTTCTCCTTGATGCTATTTGGAGCGTGAGGAACATCATGTGTTCTGTTAGAGCCTTTACATCTGTTTGTGCTGTCATTGGCAAGGAAGCTTCCCGCATCACTCTCAGCTTCCCTTTTTTTAAGGCTGGATTTATTTATTTTTTATTTAGGAAAGTTGCACTGTCACTGTACAGTTTTTGGTTGGGGTTTGGTGACAGTTTTGCAACTTTTGTGAAAGTTGGTGAGACAAGGCGAGGGTATTTTTGGCTTAAGTGTCAATTAAGAAAAAGATCATAAACGTAGTCTGCGTTCACTAATCTACAACCGCTGACCTGCAGCAATCTCACACACATGAGAGAAGAATTCACATTTTCCCAGTAGGTAAACAGATTTTTCAAGCATAAGTTGAAAGTTATTTTTGAGTTGTGTGTAAATTTTTTATGAGCTGAAAAATCAATGCATGGAGCTCCTGAAAGTTGTGGAATGACTTTGCTGAGGACGTGCAGAGAGCAGCCGAGTCTCCGTAAGAGAATAAATGCATAAAAGGTTCTTATTAACACCTGTGATTTGTAATTATTTCAGTATCTAACTGCTCGTGTAACCAGTGACCACTTTTAGGTCGTTTTCACACCTGACCAAGTGGACTGAAAGTCGCAGCATCGTTGCATTTATCACTTGTTTTTGTTCTGCTTTCACACTGTGATTTCTAAAGCGCACCGAACTTTCTGAGCAGCGTCACGTGGTTGAAAGGGGCGCTCGTCGATTGGACAAAGTAGGAGGGGAAATCCCTCCCTCCCCCCTCCCATTATTTTAGGGAATGCTACAACGTTAGTGAACGCAACTGTTCCTCTAATGCTATCGTAGCTTGTCAGGGATTGATTCTGTTATTTTTCTAACTTTGACGATCTAACATGTGACAACATGAGCTCAGAGTTTAAGGACTGTGACTGTTGGTAGTTGTGATTTGATTTTGTTTAAATATGCCAAATTGTGAATTTATGGGTTATTGTTGTTCAGACAATTGAGCTAAGCTAGCTAGCAACTGCTAATGTCAGCGGTCACTTGTTACCCTAGATGCACTGCGTATAGCGTCACTGCGTACATTTGGTCCTGTGTTTGGTCCGGTGAGCTTTCACACTGCACACGAACAGAACCAGGGTTCACTTGCAAGCGAACCGAGACCCACGTTTTCAGCCAGACCAGAGTTCGCTTGTTTGGTCTGCACCGGAGTTCGGATGAGCTTTCACACCTGCCCAAACGAAGCAGACTATCCGAGGAAACAAACTCTGGTCCGGTTAAAGCGGACCAAACAGCTCTGGTGTGAAAGCGACCTCAGAAGCCTTTGACAAGTTCTTTTTTGAGTCGGTAGCAGTGTGTAACATGTCAAACAAATGGCCGACAGTTTGGTAGAGATGTGACATCGTTGAAGCTCATAAGTGATTTACAATGATGTGAAGAATTTAGAAAAGAAAAAGTCCCAAAAGTTTTCTATATATACATGTCTTTTGTTTGGAGCTGGAGCTGGTAAACTAACTGTCAGTCAGTGATCAAAGTGAGCCAATATGAATAAGTACTGCAGCATGAATTTCTAATGAGCACTTTATACTGTAAGTTACAGATTTCAGGCACCACACTAAAGAATACATAAAAAGGTGGTTGAAATGACTGCAGGGGGTTTCTCCTCAAACACATCCCTCCATGTGTCACTACGTGTTTTGTTCCTCAATGTTCCTGCGATGTGTCCGCCGTCCTCGTCTCAGGTCACATCAACAAAATGCCAACAGAGGCTACTTCCTGCCGGCCCGTTACAGCTGCTATCATGATATTCTGAGGCTAATTTCTCGTCTGTCCTAGTTTTCAGAGTCTATGAATCACAGGCACCACTTTTACAGAATGGTGCTCGTATCAGTTCATGGTGTTTGAAGATGCACATGCAGTCATCCTCACAGCAGTTTAACTGATTTATGTCACAAACGTATCCAAAATAAAATCAAAGCTTCTTTAAAGATGCCTTCACTCAATGAATAATTAAGTTTCTTCTCATGTTTCTGTCAGTTTCTGGCCTGTTCTCATTGCACTGTGCACACTTTACAGCAGTGGCGTAGCCAGGATTTTTCAACAGGGTGGACTTGTGTGAAGTAGTGTGGGCCACTATTTTTTTTTACATTTTTTTCTTTTATTCCGATATAGGCAGTAAGCCTACAGCAATTGTCCCAAAATTAAAAAAACACGTGATTTCATCACAGATCAGATGATTAATGGCAAACAATAATGGGCTACATTGATAGATAGATTATACTTTATTCATTCCTGGGAGGAATTTAAGGCACAATATCATGCATGCCTGTGCTTTTAACATCGAACATAAAGACTCGTCAAATAGCTGGTCAAGACCATGGAGAGGAGAACCATATAAAGTAGCCTGGACTAAATATGAGCAAAAACAACAACACGTACGCCAGGCTAACGTTGTAGGCCATCGCGAGCGCTTTGTAAACATGTGACAACAACAAAAAAAAAAATGGTCAGACAGCCTGAACACAAAACATGGATTCTGAAGGTACGACTCAAAATAACAAAACATAACAGAACAATTTCTGACCAGCTACTGAGTTCAACAAACATTTCAGAGATGTTCAAGTCAGTGCGAGTGTGGCTGAGTGTGAGAGCCTGCATGAGTGCGTGTGTGTGCGTGTGTGCGTGCATGTGTGTGTGAGGGAAAGAGAGTGAGAGAGAGATGAAC
The DNA here is from genome assembly GCA_037975065.1 of Chaetodon trifasciatus. NCBI lineage: Eukaryota > Metazoa > Chordata > Actinopteri > Chaetodontiformes > Chaetodontidae > Chaetodon > Chaetodon trifasciatus. The sequence continues at coordinate 420,490 of JBBMOE010000018.1, read as the reverse complement.
TTGGAGCTAAATCCGTCCCGATGGCCACTGAACTGGGAAGAAGGAGAGAGAGAGAGAGAGAGAGAGAGAGCATGTGCATGGGGTTGTGGCGAGCGTTATCGTGACTCTCAACAGCTTGTTGACACCCGGGAAAATGTCCGGCGGGCAGCTGTCCATCACCTCTACCAGGGACGCAAACTCATTCCCTAACGCGACCTTCCTTTCAAGCTAATGCTGGCCACTTCTGATAGGGTGGGCCAGCTTTCAATCATAGTGGCACTGGCCCACATTGGCCCTTATGTGGCTACACCACTGCTTTACAGCTTTCACCGTGAGCCTGGCGAGGTTGTTCCACCATGTGTTTCCTCTTATAGAAATGGTGTCACCTGCCGCTTCTTTTCACCGGTAATACCAGTGGTTGCATTTTTCTTTTCTTTTGTCTCTGTGGCAACAAAAGCTTCTTAGACACGAGGCTGCAGGTCCATCCACAACCGTATCAGCCCCGCATCGCTTCCTTAGTGAGAGATGAAGTGAGGAGTTTGAAAACTGCCTTCAGAAGAACATTGTTGCTGAGAGGGATTCAATAAAAGAGCATAAACTGAGGTAAAGTGAGACGTTCAATACAAAGTGAAATATGAACTCAGCAGTGAAAAATAAGTGGATGAAACTCAGAGCGTTTACGTTCTGTTTGACATCCTTTGCTATGAAGTTTTTCTCTTAACAGACTATTTTGTCAGATGAAAAGAGCTCAAGGCTTTAAATGTGAATTGTTGCTTGAAGTACATCATTGTCATGTTTAAAATGTGGGCCTAAACATGTTTCATTATTTTGCCACCAAATGATTTGAATTACTGACAGCCCTTTAAAAGAACCATTATTTGGTTAAATCTACAACTGTTCGTTATTGTGCCGAACAGATGTCACAAAAAGTTTTACACTCAGCACTCAAACAAAGAAAGATAAAAAGAAAAGGAGAGAATGGAAGGAGTGAAGGGGAGGAGAGCGGAGTAGTGGGCAGAGGAAGATAAGAATATTTGTAGATAGGAGGAGCAGGAGCGTGGGAAGGGAAAGGCAGAAAGAAAAGCTCTGTCCTCCCCGCCCTTCATCTTTTTCCTCCATCATGATTTGAATGGAAAGCGGTTGGCACAAGATTGTTGCATGGATTCATTCTCCATACAAATTATGAAAGTAAAGAGAAAAATTATGCTGAAATGGTAGATGGATGGCTCACCATGTGTGCTGTCAAATTTAGGGAAATTGCCCTCCAGCAGTTCCTCTCATGTGGAAGCCTGCTGTTACAGACTGAGTGTCCACTGGGAGTCTCTCTTTGATTTCTTTATCTGCTTGTTTTTTAGAGAAAGGACACAGCTAAACTGAGCGCTCAACTCTTCAAATGTGCTTTCAGTGGCAGTAAAGTGGCCACAGTCGCCTCAGCTGGCATGTCCTGCATCCCATGAAAATTAAAAAGTGTGATAGTCCCACTTTTTACACAGCACTTCTTTTGAACCTAACTTTAGGAAGATCAGTACACAAACTTTGGTCTGTTGTGCTGCTCCTGCATGCTGATAGGCTGTGCACAGTATAATGCCGTCATGCTGTTTGTCCATTAGTCAGTTAGCGGTTTTAGCACAACGTCTGCATGTTGCTCTGGTCATTCTATTCCTTATAACAACACTATAAGCAGCAGGTGGTCGAGCCACTATTGTTCAAATGTGTGTGTATGTTTGTGTGTGTGTGTGTGTGTGTGTGTGTGTGTGTGTGTGAATGCAGACTTGTGTTGTCGTAGGTCGTTTTCACACCTGACCAAGCGGACTCGGTTCGATTGGGGAGCTGAAAGTCGCGGCATTGTTGCATTTATCACTTGTTTGGGTTCTGCTTTCACACTGTGATTTCTAAAGCGCACCGAACTTTCTGAGCAGCGTCACGTGGTTGAAAGGGGCGCTCGTCGATTGGACAAAGTAGGAGGGGAAATCCCTCCCTCCCCCTCCCATTATTTTAGGGAACGCTACAACGTTAGTGAACGCAACTGTTCCTATAATGCTATCGTAGCTTGTCAGGGATTGATTCTGTTATTTTTCTAACTTTGATGATCTAACATGTGACAACATGAGCTCAGAGTTTAAGGACTGTGACTGTTGGTAGTTGTGATTTGATTTTGTTTAAATATGCCAAATTGTGAATTTATGGTATATTGTTGTTCAGACAATTGAGCTAAGCTAGCTAGCAACTGCTAATGTCAGCGGTCACTTGTCACCCTAGATGCACTGCGTATAGTGTCACTACGTACATTTGGTCCTGTGTTTGGTCCGGTGAGCTTTCACACTGC
>JBBMOE010000018.1:398922-413379 GCA_037975065.1 Chaetodon trifasciatus | reverse complement strand
CCCCACACCAGTCCAGTCGTATCAGCAGCTTATCCGAGGTGTGCCCCAAATAAATTGCAAGGTGTTCTTGAACCATGTGGAGTACCTGCATCGTTCTGGTCTCTTTTGAAAGGTGACAGTCTGAACTTGTATCCCCTGAATCATTCTAAGTGCTCCTGGCATTGAGTCATAGAAGTCTGAACACACTGAGGTAGAAGCGTTTTCTTTCCACCTGAATGTTTTTTTTTTTTTTGCAAATAGATGCTTGCAGATGACTATTTCTGGGACTTATTAGCTGGAAAACGAAATGGGACCACAGCATGAAGCCTTACCCTCGTCCAAGTTCGTTAAAAACTGAAAACAATACCACAGAAAATTTATATTTTTGTCTTTTCTCTATTGGTATCTAGGCATCCTCCAAAAAAAGGCAATTTACTATATATTTATCTATGTAAATATCTATATTTATATTCATGAAATGTACATTTTGGCTATCTATATTCATATTTAATAATTCATATTTATATTTATACCCATATCCTGCCTATGTATCTTTATATTGAGAAAATTTTCTATATTTATCACTTTGAATCGTGTATTATATCCCTATTAGCACTGAATTCCTCAGTTTAACATGTAAATAACTCACAAAATTGGCTTTTTCAGCGTTTCATTGGCTATTCAAAGTGTCAGTCATCTCCAAAAATGGTTACGATTGGCTCGATCTTCACACAGAGGAAGAGAAAAAGTCCCTCAGTACAACTCAGACTGTTACTGCTTCTGTGGTTGCGAGGCTGTCAGATCGTGATTGGTCGAGAGAGAGATGTCATTATTTGAGACAAGATGGTGGAAGACGAGCACATCGCCTGATAATGTGAGAGGAGAAATTGTATTATTGTCACACTTTGGACTAAATATTTTTACTTCAGTGTTATCAATGGTAATGTGTGTTGTTGAAATCGTCATCGTTCCTGTCCTGAGTGACGTTACCACAGAGTCTCTGTTCTCTCAGTAAAAATACGTCGTCATACTTAATTTCTTAATTTCCGGCGTGGGATCAGTAAAGTCATATCTTGTCTTATCTCTTGTATTCAGTTGGCAGCCCCCCCCCCCCCATTTAAAACATCTTCCCACGTGAAGAGGAGGCAGGAGAACAAATAGTGTCAGAAGAAGAAGAAGAGAGAAAAGTAGTTGCACACGGAGAAGACACGTCACATTTAGATGAGAGATTTAGACATTTAGAATAGAAAAACCTCATTTTAAAAACAAGTAAAAGGCAGAAAATGTTGTTTGAAATGAGCAAAACAAGTATAAATATCTACTCTCAAAGAGGAGAAGGAAGTTATGTTAAAAGTAGAGCAGCCAGACTAAAAAAAAAAAGTGTGTTTGTGTGGATACAAAGAAATTCTGACATTGACAAAGCAGTTTGTTCTTGTCAGTGTTGATAAATCAGCTTTATACTTCTGGAAATTCTAGTTTGAAGCATTTAATTACTCAGAACAAAACATTTCAGTAAGTTATAATATCTTCATTGATTTATTGATCCCACAGCGGAGAAATTAAGCCGTTACAGCCAGCAGGTATTAAGAAAGCAATAATGGCAAAAACGGTGGCACAGAAGGGTCAAAATAAAGAGTAAGCAGGATCCAGATTAAAGAATCAACTATGTATATGTACATGTACAGATTATAAAGATACTACTGCCAATATTTGTATGAGAAAACTACCAGTGCCATATGTTGAAATTGCACTTGAGAAATACTGTTGCACAAAAAGAACATTGAATTGCATGAGTGTACGTACATGTAACCGGTGGACTCTAGGGTTTTCTGCGTTGTGTTGTGACAAAGAGGTCCAAACCGTGGATATCTTTGGAGGCGGTCTCTGTTTATTTGTTTTTACACCCCTTTATTGGAGGGGTACCCCCAAAGGTAAATGTAGGGGTACAGAAACTGAGTAGTAAATGCTCCACATATTGACTATGGAGGCCTAAGTGTGTCAGGTAATAACAACAGAAATAAATTTTGTGTAATTTTAATGCTTAATATTACAACTATACATCTGGCTTCTTTACAGGTATTACTGCTGTTTAAATGACCCTGTTACATATATATACAATGGACAGTTTCTAAGAATAGAAGTGAGCATATATTAGTATAGATAAGAGAAAAAATCAGTAGGTTTATGATGTAGAATTGGGAAAAACAGCATTCACACAGTGCTACATTACATAGTGCTGGAGTTATCTCATTAAGATAAAGACAGAAAGTATCTGTCTATCTAGATCTTTTTCTATCCATCATATTTTCCACTAATATTTCCTTGCCTGCATGTCTGTGTTTTGGTCACGTTGTCCAAATGTTTGTGCAACAGTGTGACTCACATACGAGTCAGTGTTGTGTTTGTCCTTCTCTGTTTGCTGAGGTTTATTCTGCCTGCGTGATGCTAATTCTGCAGCTTTGTTGTGAGGCGTTTTGCTGAAGCTGTGTTGTTTTACTAAGCGGAGACTGTCGGTTTGCCCACAGTGTTTGGCGTGAAGGCATCTTCTGTTATTTTGTTTGGTATTTAAAGGCCCCACGTTTAGAATTTCGATGTTATTGAAGCATCTTTCAGAGTATTCTCATGGCATAAGTTTGCTGTATTGATGCTTCCTGCTGAGGCTTTTGTTACTGGGAGCTGCAAAAGTGAGACTTAAACCCTTGAACATATTAAAACCCTGACATGTTTATATACTAATAACAACCCATGTTCTGATTGTAGACTTTAATCTGAGGTGATTGTAATTTTTTTTCATCATCCAAAATTTCATTGGAGCTTAATACTTTATGGCATGAAAATACTGCAGTAAAAGTCTACTACAGTTATGTCAGAGGGGGGAGGACTGCACTTAGCATTTTAGCAGTTGCAGACATTATTGAACTTGATACAGTTTGTAAAAAAGTATCAAAATTGCTGCCAGAGATCATTTTTCATGTTCCACACGTTCTTCTTCCCACGTGATCATTAGATTCGATTGTATTACGCTAACGGCGGCTAATGTAGCCTCAGGCAGAGATGATCTCGCTCCTTTCCAACTCAACACCCTCACATGTTGTCGCTATCAAACTTGTCGTCCTCAACCCCGACCGACTCTGGTGACATCACTTGAGGCACCTTGCAAACATACTCATATAACTTTTTTCACATGTGCAGTGGTACTCCCCAACATCTGTAACATCTGCACAATCAGCGCATTTCCCTTTGAAGACAGATCATGGCGTGCTGAAACTGTCCTTTTGTGGAAAAAGTCCCAATCACCAGTCTGGACCTAACGGATGTTGTGCTTACCTGACCTCTAGTGGCCGTGTGATGTATGACACTCATCTGTCGGTACTGAAGCAGAAGTTTCATGGCAGAGAGAAGGTCAGTGGATTCCTTGTGACTGCTCATTTTTCCAAACTTTAATCACAGTGGTGGCAGATCAGATAATACTCATATGAATAGCTCTTGTAGCAGGCTGTGACAAATGAGTGCAGGGGAGACGTCCTCTGACAAAGACAAAGCAATGACAAGGAACACATGATGTGGTTGACTTTGGAAGAGTTGATGGGCGTGCCTCGCTGTCTTTTTCAATACGACCACTAGAGGGTGCAAGAGAGGGAAGAATCACATGCTTCTCCTCCCTCTCCTCTGCCTCCTTCCTTCTCCGATTTAGATATGAAGAGTGCCAAGAGAGGCTGCTTTGGGACTCCCTCACCTCCATACACCCACACGCACGCACACACACACACACACACACACACACACACACACACACACACACACACATTTTCTCCTCAGATTCTCCTACTTCCTTTTTGCTTCTCTTCCTTTTCTGTCCATTATGCCTCCATTATCCCTCCTCCCATCTGAATAATAAAACATGGCTCTGACTTCACCTCTTAATGGTTCACTTAAGACCCTTTTAACCCTGAACTTCCTGTGCAGGAACTCCCCGCGGAACTGCAGGAGGAGTTATACTTGAAATGAGAATCATTTCATTTGCATATAAGTAGAATAAATGTATGTACGTTTCACCTTGTTGGCACTGTTGCATGTTTGTGCAGGAGAGGACTGGGGTCATTAGGAGTTCCAGCCCATGCTGGTGTCTGAAAATAAACCTGCTTCAGCTTAGAAAGAGATCCTGAATAAGTAGACAGGAAGGTGTCAGTGAGAAGCACCAAAATGAAACTACGCAGCAGGATTAAACTATGACCAACGGCTTCATGTTGTTTACCTCTAATGAGTTATGACATTCTGTGGAAGTTTTATTTTTAGTTATTTTCATCCTGTACAAGACGGAGTGGCTTCTTCTGACAATGAGGAGATTTATGCTGCAGACCTCTGCGCTGATACACATCTGGGGAAGCAGAACTGCAGATTATACAATTAATGATGAAATTTCTGTGAAGAAATTATTTATTTGTGATGTTGTAATTAAATTGGTGTTTGAAAGAATGGCAAAACAAAGTAAATATGGGACAAGACGAAATACAGACAATAACAAAAGTCTTTTTAAGCAGAATTATTTGCACAAAATACAATATATGAAATCATTCACATATTCAGAAACAATAGAAAGTCACAAAATACAACAAAGCCCCTTTTAAAAAAGAGTAGTTTTGTTTTTTATTATATGATTAGAATGAATGAAAACTCATTTTCCAGCAGTCTGAGTCGTTGCTCACATGTTCTGTTCTGTCCTACTTCACATGAACCAGTGAGCCTCATTCTTCACAGACTGCAAATCCAGTTTCAGAGCGGCCTTGATGTTTGACTGACACGATGATGTCACAGGACGAGGTTGGGCTAAATCCGTCATCACTGCTGCCTATTGGCTGGTTTTGGATTCCAAATATCCAGCAGTAATGTGATGCTGTTTTAGAGTCGAGATCTGAAGATGTGGCCTAGATTCATGACACACAAACACACGCACGCACACACACACAAATAAGCATCCATCCATCCACAAATCTAGATCACACTTGCCTGAACTGTACACACACGCAGACGAGTACCTGAAAGACAGACATCACAAATGAAATGCAGCACAAGAATTCTGTGATCACAGATGCACAGACACACAAAAGACAGTATGCACACACACACACGCACTCTCTCTCTCTCACACACACACACACACACACACACCATGGTGGCATAAACAACTGCATGTATGCATCTACGCACATGCATGATGGTGTGTGTGTGTGTGTGCGTGTGTGTGTGTGTGTGTGAACACTAAGCCTCTTGCTCTGAGATTAGCGCTAATTTCCATATCTGCCAAAACTGAAGAAGAGGAAGAAAAGGGAACGAAGAAGAAGGGTGACCCCAAATCCGATATTTTATAAAAAGAAGCGTCGAGGGAGAGAGAGCAAACACAGAAAAGGAGGATGAGAGGTGGAATGTGAATTGATTTGTTTAATGACCGTGCATGTGGCGTTTACCTGTGGAGGACCTCTGACATGACACTTACCTGTCAGGTGCCAAGTAAAACTGATGTATGGCTGTATGTGCGCAGTGGCCATGTTTTTAACCCAGTAGAAATAAGTTTTGTACTTGGTGGGTCGACCAAGTGGATGCTGACTGACAGTTAAGTGGAAGGACAAAGTTAATGGGTTCAACATGAACCTAACGAACCTCCTGCACCTTCAGCGAACACTTGATGAGATTTGTCTTCAGTATTTTTAAGTACACAGTAGTAGTTTTCAGTATTCATTATAAAACTGTGTGTGTGAGTGTGTGTGTGTGTGAGTGAATGAGAGAGAGAGAGAGAGAGAGAGAATTCACGATTTAGCTAATGAGAGCAGAGCAGAGTTAATCCAGCCACAGAACTCATTCTCTGATGCCTTATGCAGACCTCACACAATGCTGTGTGTGTGTGTGTGTGTGTGTGTGTGTGTGTGTGTGTGTGTGTGTGTGTGAGACTGTGCGTGTATGCTGGATTTGCAATTGTATGAGGACGATAGCACCACTCAACTATCTCTCTCTCTCTCACACACACACACACACACACACACACACACACACACACATACACATACACCCTCCTATAACAGATGTGTGACTTCCCACCCCAAAAAGTCCTCATTAAGGTTTAGGGGAGCACACAACTACATAATTACAATCCACCACCACAGATTGTAAAGTACAGAGAACCTAATTACTGTGTGATAATCAATAACATAAACACAGCATGCAAACTGCTGATTCAACACTTTTACAGTTAGAGAATAGCTTTTTTTTTTTGCTAGAAATGTCCATGTTTGTTCTCAAAATGTCCCGGCTCATTGAGAGGGTCAATCCTCAGGTTCCTTTTCAACATTTCTTTCAATCTGCAGTGTTAAGAGCTCGTTCCCGCTCTTTTTCTGCACCTCTGTTTGCTGCAGATCACCTGTCAGTCAAACCAATAGTGGATGGTATCCTGAGGTCTGGAACGGTAATGGTCTGCTGGTCATAGTCAGTCAAAGCTAAAATGCTGTTTCTTTTGAAGATTTAAGCTTTATTGGTTTGGTTTTTATCAAGGAAAAAGATTATTTTATGTGACCGGGTTTTTGATTCTAAGGTTAGCACGACGCACACGTTTGTGGGTCGACTGTGGCTTTAAGTATAAAACAGAAATCTCAACTGGTTAGCTTCCAGAACGTCTGTTAATGTAGCTGAGGTCATGACAAATCAATATTTGTATCCACCATTGGTTGCATAAACCAGCTGTGGACTCCAGGTAAACTAAACTAAACTTGGAGATGTCTGATTTTGTCTGGTCGATGGGATTTATCTGAACAAGCTTAGGCTTGGTGTTACAGGCTCTTACAAAGGATGCTTACCACAACAGCCTTGTACAGTGTGTGTCAGTTAAAGTCATACCTTCAAAGACGTTCGCTGACTTGTTAAGGCTGTCAGGTTTAACTTTAAAGCGCTGTGTTCTTGTGTTATCAAAGAGGCAGAAGACATAGGAGGAGAGTGTACGCGTTCAGCTCCAGTTAGCACAGGTGCAGGATAAAGACAGCATTCTAGGGAAAATTTGAAGTTTTCCGCTCATGAAATTTGCAAGCTCCAGAGAAAAAATGCATTAAAAAAACTAAAACTGTTTGACCTACAAAGTTATATAGATTTTCTGTTGCACATCACCAGAAGGAAAGGACGCTTTCACAGCCACAGTGCCTGAAGGACTCCACAGTTTACACACACACATGCTGTTTTAGCCAATCATGCTAGCCAAGTGTGATGCATCCTTGAATTACAGGTGTGTGGCAGCCAAAGAACGTTTTACTAAAAGTATTTTCCATCCGTGCATTGAGTTGTTTGAGGCTGGTGGTAATCTATGCAACCCTCCGGACATCAGTATTTTCACACTGTATTGAATTCTGTGTTGGACTGAGCAGTCGTATTGGCTTCTTGCTATACTCTGTGGACAGCGCTGCTGTGATGATTTATTAAACACGCTTTGGACCGTTAGTTCCTGCTCAGCTCATCTGCGTTTGTGTGGAGCGATTCAGCCTGTTTATACTTCCTCAAAGGCTTGAGCTTTCTGTGCTTTATTGTTATCGTGTGCTGCATTGTGATCGAGTGACTGAGTCTGGACATAAAGTGACGTTTGCTTTATTTGTTCAGGGAAAGAGAGGGCCGTTAGTCTGGGGTTGCGTTCGTCTCAAACCAACATTGAGCTGCTGAACAGTGGCTTTACTCATCTGTGCTTTAACACTCTCATGTGTGTTGCTCTGCGAATCGGCAGAGCTTTGGACTCCAGGTCACATTAGCTTGATGCAACACATTCCTGATTTTGCTCTTACTGTGCTGCACGGACCAATTAATTGAACACGTGTGGTGCTACAGTGGCTCGCTGCTCCGCAAATGTGCACTGTTGAAGGGCGATAAAGCACACGAGCTGAGCAGCAGTGCTGTGATTAATAACTCTGCTGAACACACACACAGGAGACTCCAATGAGAACCAGAAAATGATGCAGTTGCATTCTGCGAAGCCCCCGTATGTGTTGCTTACTTAAATGTAATTCATCAACTTCCTGCTCCTCTGTGTTTCAATCCGACTGCCATGCAATGAAATATGGAGACTAGCGTCTGTGGAGGCCACAGTTCGGCTGCCGTCACGCTCTGTCAGTCAGCACTTTTAGGGTTGACTCTTCTTGATCTTGTCCTAACCTTATCCAAGAAGTTTCACTCTCCTAAATATTAGCAAACCAGAGCTTTATAGACAGTATGTCAGAAAAATACTCCTCCTCATCCAGCTCACTGTCTCTGTTTTCTGTTTTTAATTATTTAATTCTTTTCCTTTCTCAATTCTCTCTGTCTCTCTCTGTCCCCTTCAGACCATAAAACATTGTGTGTGTGTGTGTGTGTTTGTGTGTGTTGTTGTGTAGGCAGATGTTTGTGTGGATGTTTTTCCCAGTGCCCTCTGCTCATGTGTAAGTGTGTGTTTGTGTGTGTTTTGCGTGTGGGTGTATTCTTTGCTTGCAAATTTCTGAGGATGCGCATAGAACAGTGCTCGTGTGTGTGTGTGTGTGTGTGTGTGTGTGTGTGTAACACAATCTCGGTGTTGTGTGTTTGACGGATAAGAAGTAAATAGAGCCAGAAACAGAGGGTGTTTACAACTTAATGCTTTTGTGAGTCCTGTTTGTGTTTGAAAAGAAGACCGTTTAAAATAGGATTTAGTCTTTTTTTCCTTTTCATTATTGCATGCATGCGTGTGTGTGTGTGTGTGTGCATATACTGTACGGGTGTGTGTGTGTGTGTGTGTGTGTGAGACGAGGCATATGCACACTGTGTGTAAAATGAAGTGGGTGCCAGGCAGTGAGAATCATAAATATTGATCAGTTTCTCTGCTTCTGATGGATTGAAATGTCAAAGGAAAACTTGTATCTCCCTCAGGCTCCTGCAGGAAGCTTCTATGTCCTCGCTCAGGCTTTCTGTTCTGCTTCTCTCTGCTGTGTTTCCTTACATTGTTGGTTTTATAGCCAAGAAGCAGCTGCCATAGTGGAACCCTGAATCCAGCAGTGCTGTAAGGTGCGGCCCGATTGATGACGTCTAGACGACTCCAAAAAGGTTCTCAGAGAGGAACCAATTAAAAGCTGTCGTCTTTGGTTTTACTCTCCAAATGCAGCAGTCAGACTCGGCCTCCTCTCTTCAAGCTGCTATTTAAGGAATGTTAAATTTGTTGTAAAGGAAAAGATTCGTTAGCAAGCTAACTAAGTTAACTGCCAGCACACACCTATCCAGTAGAAAAAAGAGGCCAACTCTGTGTCACTCTTCATCCCCATCCTCTCCTTCATTGCTTGCCAGCGGGTGAAAGCCAACCCCAGATTCACTTGGAACGAGCTTTGCCCACACGGTGTTTCGCCTCGCTATATTTGCGCTTTTTGGTGATGTTCCATTTTTGTAGCACGCTCTTGGAGGCATGCTGCCTCTGGTCTGTCACCTGGTTGCCACCTTTTAATAACGTCCTGACCTCACCTGCACGCTGTCATTGGCTGCAGGCTGCAGCCCGGAAATGTCCGGACCACAGGAAAATAAGAAAATGCAAGCAGAGGGCAGGGTCTCTGCAGGGAAATGAGCTCGGTCACAGTTGCACAGAGAGTAGTGCGACGTGGTATAGAGTGAAAAAGTGGGAGGATGGGTCAAATAAACACACGACTTTCACCCAGGAGACTGAGGTTCACGTGCCGAGAGAAACCAAAAGTGAAACCAAAAGTAGTTTTGTGCCTAAAATGAAGCAAACTGTGTCCCAAGACTGCATGCTTTGAAGGATGTGTCCTACAAAACCAAAACCAAAGCAAAAGAAATGCAAATCATGCCCTCATACTTTCATTAGGTGACTACTTGCATTAAAAATGCAATTAAATCTGGGACGGTCACATCTGGCAACACCTCACCCCCCCATGGTCTGACAAATTGTTGCTCCGGGGTCCTTAAGTTTCTCTCCTGTCTGCACAGAATATATTTTAGCCGCACTTTTAAGTCGTATATTCCAATTAATCAATACACATATGGTGTAACTGGTCACGCTTCGCTTGACACACATGACTGAAACCCGCCATGACTGTCGGCCACACGCTCTCATCTCTCCTCAATCTGGATATTTCAAAAGAATATTTCCAAAAATCAATATCAGGTGGTCTCCCCTCAGATTTTATGCCCTCGTGCACCTAAAATTATGTTTCCTGCTGTCAGAGGATGCTGATTGCTGCAGTTTCTAGTGAACTCGACTCTCCTGTGACAGCTCAGAAAGTTCCTCAGGTACAAACTTGTCTCCAACTGATTCCCTTTACACTGTATACGACTGATTTGCTGTCAACACAGTAAGTAAATGTCATCAGCCAATCTACCTGACAAGACAAGTGTGTATTAACATTTAACCAAAATGACAATCATCCACTAATCTGAACCAAAACCCAATCAGAGGGGACTCAAGATGTGAAGTCTACAAAAGTATAAGGTCGTTTTCACACCTGACCAAGCGGACTCGGTTCGATTGGGGAGCTGAAAGTCTCAGCATTGTTGCATTTATCACTTGTTTTTGTTCTGCTTTCACACTGTGATTTCTAAAGTGCACCGAACTTTCTGAGCAGCATCACGTGGGTGAAAGGGGCGCTCGTCGATTGGACAAAGCAGGAGGGGAAATCCCTCCCTCCCCCCTCCCATTATTTTAGGGAACGCTACAACGTTAGTGAAAGCAACTGTTCCTGTAATGCTATCGTAGCTCGTCAGGGATCGATTCTGTTATTTTTCTAACTTTGACGATCTAACATGTGACAACATGAGCTCAGAGTTTAAGGACTGTGACTGTTGGTAGTTGTGATTTGATTTTGTTTAAATATGCCAAATTGTGAATTTATGGGTTATTGTTGTTCAGACAATTGAGCTAAGCTAGCTAGCATCTGCTAATGTCAGCGGTCACTTGTTACCTAGCTGCACTGCGTATGCACATTCGGTCCTGTGTTTGGTCCGGTGAGCTTTCACACTGCGTATGAACCGAACCAGGCTTCACTTGCAAGCAAACCGAGACCCACGTTTTCAGGCGGACCAGAGTTCGCTTGTTTGGTCCGCACCAGAGTTCAGGTGAGCTCTCACACCTGACCAAACGAAGCGGACTATCCGAGGAAACGAACTCTGGTCTGTTTAAAGTGGACCAAACAGCTCTGGTGTGAAAGCGACCTAAGTCTACAGTTAATGATACTTTAAACACAGATTTAATAAAGAGCCTGAGCATGGAGGGACACTGAAATATTTCCTAAATATAAAATAACCAGGCTGGAAAATAGACACCCTGTACCTAAAATAGACTGTTGCTATGTGGATGTTGGTCCATTCAGCATCAGTGTAACGCTGAGCGGACTCCTTCAGCCTCTCAAACTCTGCAGCTTCCTGACGAGGCGACTGTGAGGGCAGATTAGCTCGTTTGTTTGCTGAAATTATGACGCCATCTGCTAAACATGATGAAAATAAGGCAACAATGTGCTTCATCTACTGTGACGTCTCAGGAACATGCCTCTCTTCCCTCTCTCTTCATGTCTTTCTTCCTCCCTTCACCGCTCTTCCTCACCCTCTTCCCTTGGCTCTTACCTGTCATTTCTCCTTTTCCACCTCTCTCTGAGCCACCTCTCATCTGTCCTCTTTTCATCCTTCTCTCTTCTGTAATCTCCGTCTCCCCTCTCATCACACTGCAACTAAACAGCTTTATTCCTCACTTCACTTTTCCCCTCTCCTTATTTTCTCTCTGCTCCCCCCCCCCCATGCCTTCTCTCATCTGTTGTCCATATTTTTATTTCTCCTCTCAGCCTCCTGCCTGTTATCTGCTCGGATGTTCTCTTCTCTTCCTCCCTCTTTTTCTCAACTCTCCTTCTCTTCCTACTCTCCCTTCATTCTCCTCTCTCTTCCTCCCTCAACACCCCTCCACCTCCTTGCCCTCCTCCTTGCCTCCCCATCTCCCTATTCTTCTCTTCCCCTGCTGAGCCCAACCATTTGCCGCTTTGATCTCTCTGTTATTTTGCTATACGTAGCGTACCCTTCAACCTCCCCTCCGCCCCCGCAACACTGTTACCATGACACTGAGAGAGAGAGAGAGAGAGATGGATTTTAAGAATGTGGAGCCATGCAGAAGATGATACGAAGTGAGAGAGGTTAAACTGAGAGAGGAAGAGCGGCTGGAGAGATTAGTGTTGGGGATGAGAGACAAATGGCAAAGAGAGAAAACAGAGTTTGAGGTCCAAACCAGAGAGAGAAGTTTGGATAAGATGTGTTTTTTTTTTTAATGGAAAGAAGTAAAATTGATTAATTAAGTGTGTTTACTTGCCAGATTGGCTCGTGGTGCTTGGGTTAGGCTTAAAACTACTGTTGCACATGGTGAGCCTGCAGTGGTGCGTCCTGTCTGAACAGCTCCATTGGTTAAGATGGTGACCAAAAGGAAGTGAGCAGCGCTTTGCGGTGCTCCCTCTGGTGTGAATCCGCCGTCAGGCCACGTTCAGACCTTCCCATTCATTTTGATGGAGGCAGTGCATCAGTGCAGTGGGGGTAAAACAACGCAGGGTCGCCCAGCAAAGTTGATGCTGGCTCAGCCTTTACAATGCAGCATGATCCAGCCACATATATACAAGCCATACCTGTCAAGGTAAGATAAGTCAGACTCTACTGATCCCACATCAGGGAAATTCAGTGAAAATCGAGCCAGCCAGGAGTCGAACCTGGAATCTTCTGATCCGTAGTCAGACGCGTTATCCATTGCGCCACTGGCCCCCTGAGCCACATGGGATTTGAAAAACAGGAAATTTTCCAACGCTGGGTCGTCCCACCACGCTTACCGATGTCCACATCCCCCTTATATCTAGACAAGCTACACCCAGTGAATCCTAAAACCACCGCGAGGCAACCACCTGCTTTAAACTATCAGAGAAACAAGGATTAGGTGAGCCACTTCCTACCTGAGGTGACTGCGGTCAGGTGGTCAGGATCAGTGAATTATAGAAATGGAAACACAGAAGTGCAGATAAATTCAGGGCTTAGTTTATTTATTATTACTTGACGGATGTGTACATGTCAGAGGATGATGATGAAAATGGATGGTGGAGGTGGTGTAGATACACTCACTGGTGGAGCATGTTTCTGTGCCTCTTGGGTGAACTTTTGCCTGCAGATTTGTCTCTTTTCCCTCTGTGTGATTCACTAACGTCCGTGTGGCAGATTTTACAAAAAGCATGACTTTGACTGATGTTGCTCTGCATTGAGTACAGGTAAGCCTCCTCCCATTGGGTGAGATACTCGTACAAACCTTCAGCCTTCAAGGCAGGTACTCCATCCCTCTCTACTTCTTCTTCTTCTTCTTGTTTTTGTTGTTGTTGTTGTTCTTCTTCTTCTTCTTTTTGTTGTTGTTCTTCTTCTTCTTGTTTTTGTTGTTGTTGTTGTTCTTCTTCTTCTTGTTTTTGTTGTTCTTCTGTTGTTCTTCTTCTTGTTTTTGTTGTTCTTCTGTTGTTCTTCTTCTAATTCTTCTTCTTGTCGTTTCTCTTCTTTCATCTGTGGATGCTGTTTGAGTGAACGACTTCTCATCACTAGATGTTACAGCTAATCAGCTAATGTTCTATGCTATGCTATCTGCTGTATCGGAGGGGAACTTTACAAACAAACAAACAAACAAACAGGCAAACAATCTGATATTGTCGCGTTGGTGTTCTACAGTATCATAAGTAAGTGTTTTGAAATACAGTCTGTGTATCACAAGCCAGTGTGCAGTGTTTTTGACATCTAATGAACCTTGAAATTTGTAAATCTGTTGCTCCAACTAGACTTCCTGGATTGGCTAACAGCTCTGTGATACTGTACTAAGACATAGTGCTAGAGCATGCTAACATGTTCACAGTGACAATTCTAACACGACAGCGTTCACCATGTCCTCCAGTTTAGTGTGTTAGCGGCTAACGTTTGGATCGCCAGCGTCAGTAGGCTTTATTGTCTGAGGACGCTGAATATCTGCTCAAAGTCTCATGGCGATCCATCCGATATCTGACGAGATATTTCATTCAGGACCAGCGCGGTGGACCGACCGGCTGACTGATCAGCCGACCAATGCTGCCACCCCCAGAGCCCTGCCGCTAGCGTGACTGAAAAGAGGGAAGGATTACAGGGGAAAGAGAGAAGCCATGCATATGAATGGATGAAGATAACGAGAGTCAGTGGAAGCATAAGAAGAGCATATACAATAATAATAAAAAAAAAGTTTTTTAAAACTGCCATGACATGATGAGACGAAGAAGCCAGAATGTATGAGAAAGAAGGAAAAGACACAGCGATAAAAGAGAGGATGAGGAAGAATGAACAGACAGCACGGAGGAGGAGAAAGAGAGGCAAGCAAGAGGAGAGGAAGAAAACACAGAGGAAGAATATATGAGTGTGAGTAAGAGAGGGAGAGGAAAAGAAAGAGAGAGAGGCAGGCAGCTTAAATTCACACTACGTCCC